>JAQBSW010001302.1:0-139825 GCA_029291075.1 Eudiplozoon nipponicum | reverse complement strand
TCATTTACAATTATTTCAGTTACCTGATCTTGGTCCTGACTAATATAGGCTACATTCCAGTTGTTTTGTTAGTTAGTTTCTAAAGCTTGTGAAGTACCGTTAACTGACAAGGGATGTCGTTAAAAGAAACCGAAAAATATCCAACGACTAAAACCACCGGTACTCAATCACTGTTAGTCATAATACAGATCAGGTTATTTTAATACATCCCGTTTCGCAATTTTTCATTTTGCTGCAGGTTGGCTCCTTGGTTAGAAAAATAGTTTCCAAAGCAGACGTGACCAGATTCGAAGCCTGTCCGCGCGAAAAATTCAGGACAGCACGTGAAGAGTTCCCAATAAGGACGAAACCGGTCTACTGAATGAACTGCCTTTTATACGTTAAACAATGCTTTGCTTACACTCTCAAATGTATGCACATAATGGGTCAGGTGTTTAGATCAAGATCGCAAAACGTTAAACTTTGTGTCTGCATAGAAATATTGCAGTCGATATATCCTGTCACGAACTGTGTAATCGAAAACTACTACAGGTGAGAGATGCAAATCTAAATTTCCATAACTTATTTGTCAATTGCGGTTGGTCGTTTGTTGGTCAGTTTTCAATCGTGCTCTGGAAGGTCGGAACGCATCAGTACGTGTGACCGGCGGTTATTTTGCTACATTATGTCGCTGGTCATGCACAATGACATCAAGCTCGCAAACTTGATTTGAAAAAGTGTTGTCACCACTCGAACAATCCATGCTTTCTTGGGTGGTGATTACAATTATGTAAACTAAGGTTTTGATCTTGGCATAAATAACAGTCCTATTATAACATACATTTTTGCTATTTAATAAATATTCTAGTTTTATTTTAATTGATACATCAGTTTGAAATATAAACGATATGGCTAGAGGAAATATAGCGTTTGCTTCATTAATTTGTCACTTTAAAAAATTTTTTGATGATAGGTTAATTGAAGAATGTTCATCGAAATACATAATGAAGCGACCATTGATTGCGCTGATGGTGGTAACAATTCTTTAAATCAAGTTCGCAAACTTGATTTAAGGAATTGCTAAACTATAGTTCATCTATATAAATAAGCGAACATAGTTTGTGCGGGCTGTGATAGCAGTTACATTTACTCAAGTATTTTTTGAAATTTGATTGCGGAGTGCCAGCTTCATATTTTCCAATGCCGCGTTTTGCGTACGTGGGTAGTAGCTTTGCACAGACAGTTTCACAAAGATCCGTACAGTTATAACAAAAATAAGATTCGATACTTCCTCTCTCCCCTACAACATTCTGCACACGAGATGAGATTATGTACATCGGGAATTTGCGATAGTGTGCGGCAGGATCGCTTAGTGGTTAGAGCATCAGATTCCGAAGCAGACGTGCCCAGGTTCGAGTCCTGTCCGCGGCAAATTCTGGCCAGTACATGATGAGTTCCAAATAAGGACGAAACCGGTCTACTGGATGAATTGCCTTTTCTACACTATACAATTCTTAGTTTATACTAACATATGTAAGTCATTAATGGGTCAGGTGTTTATATCAAGACCACAACCTTGATTATAATAATTGTTATCACCACCCGCGCAGCCAATGTTCGTTTTATTATATAACTGATGTAAGGATTGGTCTGCTAATTACAAATAGTTGTATATATATATATATATATATATATATATATATATATATATATATATATATATATATATATATATATATAGATTTAGTTGTTGGTGAGGGCATTCATTGCGCTAGACATATTATGCATATATTGCGTTTAGTTACTGAAACAAATTTTATGTTTAAAACCAGTGGTGAGTCAAAGAAATAAAATATAAATAGAACGGTTTTTGAACGACGTTACCACATATGCTTAAATCTCCAATTGTGAGAATTGAGCTGTGGATATAAGTGGACATATTGGCCTGAAGATGGAAAGGGGATTTACTTTCCGAAACGTCGCCAGTAAACAAAGAT
The DNA here is from genome assembly GCA_029291075.1 of Eudiplozoon nipponicum. Lineage (NCBI taxonomy): Eukaryota > Metazoa > Platyhelminthes > Monogenea > Mazocraeidea > Diplozoidae > Eudiplozoon > Eudiplozoon nipponicum. The sequence goes on along the minus strand of JAQBSW010001302.1, from coordinate 137,849 downwards.
GTGATAGGGACGAATACAAACTCAGCACGATCGAAGATAAAACGAAATTGGAAATTTTGATCAATCGGATCTTTCTGAAAATGTCCGTTCAGTTACTTTTAATAAAGGTTGCGATCTTGATATAAACACCTGATCCATTATTAACATACATTTGTCAGTATAAACTAAGTAATGCGTAGTGTGCAAAAGAGAAGTCACCAAAAGACCGGTTTCGTCCTTATTTGGAACTCATCACGGACTGTCCTGAATTTCCGCAGACAGGACTCAAACATGGTAACGTCTGCTTCGGAATCTGGTGCTCTAACCACTGAGCTACCCTGCCGCCCACTAAACACAATTTTCAGTTATATACGAATTTTTCTTGATTAGCCTCACCTTTAAGCAGAGCCTATATAACATCACTTTAGCCCTAAAGTTCCACCTAACTATTCACAATTTGTCATTATAGAACAGATACCAAATTACATGGGGAAGTGTTATCAAAATAAACATATATATAATTAAACGAACATTGATTGCACGGGCGGTGATAACAATTATTTTTAATCAATAATGAGTCAGCTGTTTAAATCAAGATCGCAGCGTAGTCCACTATATAATATCCTAGAATCGACAGACTACTCTAAGTAGTAAGATATGAATGTTTAAAAAATTTCTATTGAATCTACGACGCCAACGCATTGTTGTAATTTAATCATGATGGTAACGGGATTAAATCATAGGCTGATCATAGGACATGGAAAACAAACCAAAAAGGTAATAAGCTGCGTTATTATGCATTTTAATTCATTTGTAGAAAAACAGTTATCAAATAAGCATTTGCGGACATGGAAATTCCCTCACCGCGTGTTTAATTATTGATAAAATTTAAAGTTCTACGGCAAGACCTTGAGGAAAACTGTCAAAGCACAAAATGTGCTAACTATTGTAATTACCAGGCGTTCCATATTTCAAATGACGTTTGATTACGTGCAAAAACGGAATGTGTTTTTTTATTTTAGAAATATTAACTAATTTCTCCTCAGTTAGCATAATGTGTCAAATGATTTGCATTTTAAATACCCGACGAACAGTTTTCTGTGAAGACGCCATTTCACGCTTGAGTGCATACGCAAGTCGACGTTTGACTAGTGTGCTTATGAAGACAATTATTAACAAATTATGCCATATGGCCAGTTTGAGCTACGCATAGCCCAAAATTAACGCTCTCTGCTGATTAAACAAAACAAACTCGCACAGGTAATCAGCTATCTTCACACTGGTGGGCAGCTGCCGTTAGCAGCCGTTTCAAAAACAGAACTTGGGTGCAATTGACAGTTTCGCAGCGACTTGTGTGTATTCACTCGCGCTCAACTGATTTCTCAACAACCTACATCATCTCTCCCATACAGGGCACTTTCACTAAACTACCCGGTAGACGTTTAAATTTACTTCCAGAAAGCATACAGGCGGTCTTAGGAAAATGAGACAAGCGTTGACAAAAATAATTTTCGTGGCTAAATTAAGAGAAATTCTCACAGCTTATGATACACAAAACAAAGCAATGGCTGCGTCTACCACATAAGATACACATACACACACACCAACACACAAACTTAAATATGTTCATCCATATGATTAACGTTGTCGGAAAAATCACACATTGTACAAAATAATGAATGAAGCTCACCAACTTGACCGGGTACGTCGATATTTTGAACTTATCATTCTTGCTAGCTATCATCTTCACCACTGAATATGCACAATTCCTACAACGTAAAGCTATGTACCAACCACTATTAATTGGTCAGAATTTTCTTCGTTAATATATATTCGTTTTGAAATTTGAACAACATGTGATATATGCTATGTCTAACATATCTTCGTGTCATTGCTACCGGTAAATTCCCCATTGCTACGAAAATTTATCCCATATATCCTATATATATATATATATATATATATATATATATATATATATATATATATATATATACATATACGTTCTCACTTGTCCCTTCACTATGAAGCCGTCCATCAGCTGCTTGTCTGAAAATGACGTTGGAACCAGATTTTCCTAGCAGTTTCCAAATTTTCGGGACTTCATTTCCAGTTCCATCTTGAGGATTGACACTAAACTCACAGGAAAAAACCAACTTGTGCAACAAATCTAATTCCAACGTTACTTTCAGACAAGCAGATGATGGACGGTTTCAGAATGAAGAGACAAGTGATAACCAATCAATAAATGCAAAACATAATCTGTGCATTTGGAAATGTAAAGGAATCAAGATTTCATCGGCCAACGAGTGCTATCAATTGTCCGGAAAAAGAAAATTGCGGAAACAAATTGAAAGAACAAAACCTGTCTACAGGATTAATAGACTTAACTAAATTATGGAATCAGAATATCAATAAAAAAGGATTTCGGTGCTGTAAACAGCTAATTTCAACACACAAAGCAGATGTTGACTAAATAAGAGAGCATGTTTGAAGCACAAATCAACAGAGTATGGGGTCTTTTTTTTGAAATTTTGTTGCGGTGTGTACAATTCAATTAATTCAATGCCGCGTTTTGCGTACGCGGGTAATAGTTGTACACGGGCAGTTACACAAAGATCCGATTCTTAACACTTTCCGATTTTGTTTTGTCTTTGATTGGGTTGACTTCTTCTTTGTTCAACTGGAAATGCGGTTCTATCATCTTTTGTTTACTGGCGAAACGTCAGTGAACAATGATAAAAAGAGTATGGGGTCTATATTAATTTTACGTCAGTCATCAAATGGATTACGAATCTAGCCTAAAAGATAAGGCATTCTCATATGATCTAATAAGATTCTGTGTGAATCAGAATTTCCATAATATGCTTTGTTTAGAATTCTTTTGAAATAAAAAAATGCTTACTTACTATCACAACTGTATATTACCTTAATTCAGAAGGCAGCAAGGAAATAAAATAAACGCCAACATAGGCAAAAGCAACTTTAATACTATTTATACACGGTTTTCTGCGGTGGGCAATTTTCTATTCGGTATTTCGCACCTAGTAACAATTTAATTCAAATAAAACCATAAAAGATAGACCAAAGTCAGCATTAACAAAAAGTATAATACCATGTGCACGCTCGTGTCGTGCTTACTGACGCTTCATCAATAGGAGCCGGTATTGCTTCCTTTAACCACAATATATTTGGATGAGGCATGTGGGAGAATTGTACGGTACAATTTTCAATACGAATGTGTAAATCTGAAGTGGTGAAGCTAACTTCACATAAAATCTTCAGCAATGCGACTTCAAAGCCAACCCACTATATATAATATATACCAGGCCATTAACTTGTACCAACACTATTGTTGCAGAGTCCGTACATGGTACTAACACAATAGATTTCAAGATATGCTAAATTTCACCAAATTGATAATTACATCTACTTTTGAACTCTCGTTACTCCAGCGAATCTATATACTCTGGCTTTGGTGTAGAAATCATTCCAGGAACATGTTACAACATTATTCCTTGTTACAATCGAACGCTTAAGATAGATCTTTATCGTTAAGAACATATTTTACACTCGGTCGATGCTACAACCGTTATTTAAAGTTAACTTGGGCAATCAATCCTTTAAACCCCGCATGAGCTTATATCGATCAATAAATATTTTACAAATAAAAAGATATGTTTTAAATAGAGAACAAGAACGTGGTTATATACACCATGGGGCAAATTTATTTCTTCTCATACAAAAGCATTACAATCAGAATGATCATCAGTATATTAAAACAATCACCGATTGGATGGTTGGTGATAATTACTTAAACCAAGCTCACAACCTTTATTCAAATAAATAAAGAATATCAGCATTTTCAAAATAACAAAAATAAAAAATTCAAGCCATGGAAAAATATAAATTTTAAGGATATATACAAGAAACTGTAACAGAAATTTCACATCACCCCCATAAAACGACACTGAAAAGAATATCATGAGCATAGAAAGTTTAGGATATTTCAAAGGCATATAACAAAGAACCAAGACAAAGGGGTAACGAAATGTCCAACAACAGAAATGGCAAATAATGACACCATAAATTATGCGTGCAAACAATGAACACTCAATTTTAGACCCAAAAAAACTTTTCGCAAGCATGTCCTTTCTCCGTATATTCCAAGAAACAGTTAGCCCCTATTTCTCAACACACATTTGACACAGAGATGCCTCGGATGGAGACAAATCGCTCCAATATGACATCGAGCTAAAAGATGAAGTTGTATTTCTCCAGTTAAATCACTGAGTTCGCGATTTTGTTTCACGAAACACTAATCAGATACATTTTACAAGGCGGCATGAACCTAAAAAAGTTTACTGTGCTAAAACAAACCAACGAAACTGATATTACATGCTTTTTCCGCCTTTTTCTTGTGCGGGACAATTGATAGCACTTGTTAATCGGTAAAATATTGAATCCTTTACATTTCCAGGTGCATAGTTTATGTTTGGCATCGATTGATGGGTTGTCACTTTTCTCTTTCACAATGAAGCTGTCCATCAGCTGCTTGTCTAAAAATGACGTTGGAACCAGATTTTACGGAAAAAAGCAGCTGATGGACGACTTCAGAGTGAAGGGACTAGTGAGAACCGATCAATTAATGTCATAGACAAACTGTGTACCTGGAAATGTAAAGAACTCAAGATTTTACCGACATACGAGTGCTCAAAATTTTCCCGCACAAGGAAAGGCGGAAAAAGCAATAGATAACAGTTCTGCACAAGGTACAACAGCATTTAAACATTGCTTAAAACAGAAAGTGATAATAGACAGAAGAGAATAAAAAAGAATAATAGAGAACTAACTTAGTGCCTTTCAAATCAAGGAAAGGATATATTTACAATTTGGGACGCAAAACGCACATGTAATATATGTTATTCTATTGTCTGCAGTTAAAGTGGTTATAAATAACTCCGTCTTAGTACCCAAATGTAGCATGGCGAGAACCATAAAATCTTGACTCATGCTCCAGTCATCCTTGAAAGTCAGTTAATGCGAGATGGTTTCATTCCAAATTAACCGAAAACTGATCTTGGAGAAAATAATCATTATCGATTTTTCACCATTTAGTTTACTGTGAATTGGTTTGAGCCACGTCTTCACGAGTCATTTTAAGCTCCATGTTTACCACTTCGGTGGAAAAATAGAAAGGATTTAGGTTTTTCCTGGTTTTGTTGTGAGGAAGGCAAATATTGAACTGAAAACAATCTGTGAATATACGTGTCAAATTTTTCTACAGGAAAACAAGTAATGACGTAAAATATCAGACTATATGAGAAATAGTCAACTATCAATTGCAATAGCCTATTTTTATGATACAGGTGATTTAATAAATACGGAAAACTATGCAATGCCAAAAAATTTTCTTGTTTGCAATCGAAGTTTGGAGTTAAAATCCCAGCTAATCAAGACAAACTCGTGAAAAGTAAGATGACAATCAGACGAATTTAAAGAAATTAGGATATCAAAATGTTTTAAATGATAACAAAAAAACATTAACTAATTTTGTGTGTGTGTTTGTGTGTGTGTGTGTGTGTGCGCGCGCACGCGTAAATATACATTTTTCAAACTAAACAAGCAGGCCATAAATGATACAACTGTCATACACAATTTTACTAGACATATGGTACAGTTACACGCAATGAAGAGAAAAAGAAGCATTCCTTTTCGTTGAACTTGAAGGAATTAACTTTAACATCGATAATTCCGCCAGAATAGGTTCCACGCTTTTTCTTCGTCTTTTCATGACGACAATTTTTTCTCTGTGTATGTTTCAGCGTCATATTCGCTCGCTCGCCCCACGAGCCACGAGCTCCTTTCTGTTTTTTACAGACAAATAAACACAAACAATGCAGTAAATCAATGCAGAACAGCTAAAAAATATAAACAAAATTATAACTTATTTGATGAGTTTTTTTGAAATTTAAATAAACTATGCACAGTGTAGTAGGCGTTACTGTATGTGACGTTGTAGGCTCCTGAAAATCTATGGATTCTCGAAGCTAGGCGCGCAATTCATGCTAGTTCGGCTAAATAACATGACTCGTAGAAATATTGGACAGTATTGTAAGGACAATCTAAAAGTCGACTATAAATCCTTTTGGATTAGAAGGGTCCAAGAGACTGAAGAAGTGCTTGCATCAGGCAAAAGTCATGATTCTTTAAATCAAGTTTGCGTGCTTGAAGTAAACACCAAGCCCATTTTGTATTTAACCAGTCGTCGAACAACATAACAAAACTATCGCCAGCTACAACGCACTTTGTTATGTTGTTCGACGACTGGTTAAATACAATGGGATTGGTGTTTACTTCAAGCACGCAAACTTGATTTAAAGAATTGTGGTTCCACCACCCGCGCAATCAATTATTGTTTAAAAGTCATGATTGCTTCAACTTAGTCGCGACTGCATCAGTCCCGATGCCAGAAAGAAGCGCGTAGATTAATTAATCTTTACTATGCAGACGATATTGTACTATTATTCGACAATCGAGATGCTGCTCAGGCCACCTTGAATAGATTAGCAATCGTTGCTCCGTCTTTATGTATGAAATTCACATCATTTAAGAAGATACTTCTACAGGATCAACTGCCACTCACTCCAACTCTGCGACTGCAGAGTGAAGATCTGGACATAGTTAATATATTTACTTACCTTGACAACTCTGTCGAGAAATCAGGGAATATGAGTGACGAGCTGAATATGAGAATCGCCAAAGATAGAGTAGCTTTTTCCAACCTTCGTGAGTCATGGAGAAACGCGATTATTTCACTCTGCCTTAACGGTTGCGTTTACAATGCATCTGTACGTGAAATTTTTTATACGCTATTGAGACTTACAGGTATACGACTACTGTTGTTTGAGAAACACAGCACATGTAAGTTACCAACAGCGAGTAACCAACGCCAACATGTGCTCATCATCGGAAAAACAGATAGAGCTCCATTAACTGCTTTGGCTTGATCACATTTTTCAGAAGAAACAAGGTGGACGAATTTTGACATGGCAGAAACAGTCAACTACATTCAAATAAGTTGATATAGTATAGAATGCGCATTATATCTCCTGGTTGGAAACCTCGTGCGCCATGACATCGAATCAAGGTCAGTGGCTATCTTTTTGCAGTATAGTTAACTTGGAAACTTACTTTTCTTAGTTGGACAAAGTAAGCTGCAATATTTGGTTGTTTATGACACGATACGGTGAAAACCACAAGGAAGCTGTATGCTTGATGTTGTCATGTCTTAAAGCTAACTTGATCATAATGGTGTTTTGTTGTCAAGATAAAGATACTCATATTAACTAGATTCTCGTCATAAATCACTCGTTTAAAACGCTTTGTCACATTTCGTTCTTACTTAATTTAATTATTGTGAGCATGGATACAAGGCAATTAAGCAACAGTTACTAACGGTTTATGGATTTTTGTCCGTGATAATGATTTTGAAGTAAAACAATGATAAAACTAACAATTTAGATAAATAATTAAATGAGATTGATCATTGAAGGGGAGGATCTCGTTCACATGAGGCAAACCTCTATGGAACAAAATTATAGCTAAGTAAGCTTTAAAACAAGACTACATCGGCAACACAGTTTCCTTGCGAGTCTCACAGTATCGCTCCATAAATCCCACCGAACGTTGATCCTGTAACAGTATCTTACATTTAGAGGGTGCGAATTTCATACCGAAAGACGGAACAACGTCTGTTAATCTATTCAAGGTGACCTGGGCAGCATCTTGATTGTCAAATAATAGTACGATATCATCCGCATAGTCAAGATCGACTAGTTTATCGCCCATTATAACTTCAAATCCAGCATCCTGATTGTGTGGGAGTGTTGTTCACAATAGCATCGATTACAAAATTAAACAAAAATGGGGAAAGTAGACAACCTTGACGAACACCACTGCTGGTTGTAAAGTTATGCGTTAATTCGTTGTAGACCTTAACGCAACCAGAAGTATTTGTGTAGAGAGCTTTGTATAATATTAACAAATTTTGTGGGCACATAGCTTTTCGATAAGATATGGAATAAAACATTGCGATCCACCGAATCAAATGCACACTTGAAGTTTAGAAAGACGGCTATTGTGGGATGGTGATGTAAACATCTCTGTTCAAGAACTTGCCTTATCGTAAAAAAATTATCTATATAACCTCGTCCTGCGCGGAATCCGGCCTGTTCTTCTCTTGTATGTGATTCACGTGAAGACGACGTAGGATAATCGAAGCAAATAACCTTGATACGACCGGAGTCAAGCTTATACCACGATGGTTATCGCACGAATTACGATTGCTTCTTTGAAGATGGGAATGGTCGACTCATTCCAATCAAGTGGTACGGTTTCCTAATTCCATATAGTATGAAAAAGTTTGGTCAACGCTCCCGAAATTATATCGCCACCATCCTTAAACAATCTTGGAAGCAAATCATCGGGGCCTGTGGCTTTGCGGCGTTTAAGATATAATTGCATCGCGCACTTCTAACTCGGATGGTTCTTCGAAACTAACATTCCGCACTGTTAATGCATACATGCTTTCGGGAAACGGAACTGACACGGGTGGCCAAGAAAATTGATTTTTAAAGTGTTTAACCCACCTGTCAAGATGACTTATTTTATCGGTTATTAAATTTTTATTACTATCATTTATAGTTTCACTAACTTTTAATTTTCTCGGACCTGTTGCGCGGAAGAGTTGGAACAAACAGCGACTATTACTTGACGCGAAAGCTACTTCCATTTCTTCAGACTTTGTTGTCCAAAAATTTCCCAGATCCACTTTTAGACTGCGCTTCAGTTGGCGTCTTATATTGCGACGGGTATTATTATGAGTCGAGCCAGGTGGAATTTGGCGCCTTATTTCGAGTATCTGCATAGATTTTACAGAGAGCCAGTGATTATTTCTACGGGGGCCTGCAATGCTAAAACAGTAGTACCTGCATTGTGCATAGTGGAACTTATCTTGGACCAAAGTATATTCGGATTTTCATCATTCAGATCAGTTAGATTAGCCTTTAGAATATTTTCATAATTTGTCGGAAGGACAGTTGTTCGAGTTTGCCTACATCAATTTTTACATAAATACATGGTCCAAGTCGACATAAGTGTTCCAAAATGAGCGACAATCCTGGATGCAACCACGCAATCTATAACTACTCGCTATATGATCTATTTGAGTCCACCGTTGTTCGGCTGCTGGAGGACGCCATGTAGCACAACGTTTAACACTACGCCTGAAGTTTGTACTACTTAAATATAGTCTAAGTTCAGCGCAGCAATCCACAAACCGTTCACCATTATCGTTGCGCGTCGAGCTTAAATTGTATCTTCCACCTAAATGAAATTCTGTGTTACTTAAGCCACCAACTTGACCATTCATATAATCCATAACCAGGACTATATCTGAACTCCGTGCTATATTTAGTAAGGAGCTTAATTCGGAGTAAAAAGGGTCCTTGCTTTCGTATATGCTGCAATCAGTAGGAGCATTTGCTAGTGAAACTTGGCCTCTTAGAGTTGATGATCTGAGACGCTTACAGGCATTCGATACTCGTTGTTTGAGAAGTATAGCACATGTTGGTTACCCCCAACGAATATCTAACGTTGACATCCGTAGACGTATTTTTGGATCTGCCAATAAGAGCTCGTCATTAGAAAAACAAATAAGGCTCCATCAACTTCGTTGGCTCGATCACCTTTTGCGTATGCTCTCATTTCGATTGCCCAGTAGAGCTCTGTTCTCTCATCCAGCACCAAATTGGCGTAAGAAACAAGGTGGGCAGATTTTGACATGGCAGAAACAGTTGAAGTCATAATTTTTCCTCTGAGAGAACACTAAGCTTGTCCATTAAGTGCCAGTCATGTAGGTAATAACGCCTGGAAATGGCGCGTCGATTGGCCACACGGAAGTTTATATCGCTTAAGTTTAATAGAAACATTCGGTTTAATAAAATGTAAACCATAACCCGAGCATTGTAGTCCAAGCCAACGAGATAGCTCATAACATTAACTGACAGATCATAACATAGACAATTTGACATTTTAAAGCAACGGCACAGTAAAACAATTAAGCCATAAAATGTTAATAAGTCACAATGTGACAAAGAAGTAAACGTACTTTTGCATCGAAAGAATTATCGCATAAAGATGGCGGTACATAAACTTTATCAGCACAGACACGTTGAAATGGAGCCCGATGTTTTTGAACTGTATTTGGAAATTCTTCAGCAGTTTCTCGCATGCTAAATTAATTGATAGGATTGACAGAAGCATGACACAACGCGTTTAAATAAATAAAACATAAAACATGCATGATTTCACGATAAGAAAACAGACCAACTAAAGCGTGGACTTATTTATTTATTTCACGAGGAATAATCTTAAAACTCGTAATCAATTATGGGGTGTATGAGAACACTCGGTTATCCATTCCCAGTGCAGGCTAAATGATTACGGTTACGTTTTCCTTGTCTTAGGTGATGTCAAATTAGGCTGGCAGATACCAGTTGCTCGGAGAATCTCATTTTGAAGGCCGTGTCATGACCCACATCCAGCTTAATTCTATTGTCAGTGCCGACTATTTTAGGTTTCTGTAATACTCCACGTAGTGGAGGACGGTAGTCGAAACAGTCTCGTTGCCTTCGAATACACCAGGCATGTTTATATATTAACGGAAAATTAGAGCTAAAAGCCTACAAATCTGCCGTTATGATGAATTTTAATTCGAAAACTCAGATCGACAAAATAACCAGAAAATCAATTTGTTAATTGACACCAGAGAAAACGCCTCCCGCATAGTATTGCACTAATTAAAATTTCTACAGCCGTTTGGCATACATACAAACCACTCCGGTATCGCCTGACCATTTCACGAAGTAACGAGTTCAAGGTCTTCAAGTAAAGTGTATCGACATTTCTTCTTAATAATTTGAGAGATGATCAACATCCGATTTAGGAACACGGAAATCTTTGCATATCAATATAATGATATTGCTCAGTTTAAATATCCGCCAGCTGAGCGTCATGAGGCATAAACCAAGAAAAAAAAATGAAGTCGGTTCAAATTGACCGCTAGTTGATGTGAAATCAACTACGAACTTCGGCATTAAATACGGTGGTATTGCTCCAGAATGCCACGTACACATCATGTTGGACAGACAAGCCTAAAAACGCCGAATGTTGGTTGAAATGACATAAAGTAGACCGATCTAGTGACAGGAGGCTTATCCCGACATCGACCACTTGACCACGATGCCACTAACCTCACTTATTCTACAACAAATGATACGATAACAAATATTACTACTATTACTAATAGAACTTCTACTTCTACTTCTACAGTTACTACTGCTACCACTACCACCACTACTACTACTTCAAATAACATCACCACCGCTACTATTACTACAACTACTTCTACTACTACAACCATTATCAAATTATACAATGCTTAGTTTATACTGTCAAATGTATGGATGTAGTGAGACTGATGCTTATGTCAAAATCGCAAACATTACTTCAGTAATCGTTATAATCACACGCGCAACCAATGTTCGTTTGATTAAATAAATTTCCAATTCACCACCACTTACTCAGACAGTGAGGCGTCTATTCAATAATAGCAGATTGTGGTTGGTTAATTGGAACTTTAAGTCTAGAAAGATGCTATAAATGCTCCACCTAAAGAAAATAATAACCAAGACACATTAGTGAGCATAAAACTGAAAATTTTGTTGTGTGTGGCAGTATAGCTCAGTGGTTAGAGCACCAGATTCCGAAGCAAACGTGTCCAGGTTCGAGCTTTGTCCGCGGAAATTCTGGGCAGTACGTGAAAAGTTCCCGATAAGGATTAAACCTGTATACTTGATAGATTGCCTTTTCTACATTATATAACGCTCAATCTGTACATATGTATATAATGGGACTGGTTATCATATCTAGATCGTCACCTTTATTTCAATTATTGTAATCCGCGCCCAAACAACCAATATTTGTTTAAGTAACAATAATGTCAAAAAAATATTTAGACAAAGAAATTATTACAGGTGAGTGATTTATGACGGTGAAGGATCTAGTTATATTTGCTTAGATAACAGATTTAATTGTGGCAACCTCTAACCCCCCCCCACACACACACATATCATTATGACACGGCGACTACCTGATTAATGATAAGCGGACAGGTGAAAATTTCCAAAATTCGTCGTGAAATTACGTAGCCGAAGGGTTAGATGGGTGATCATGTAGCCGTATCTTACATTTATAGTGCGAATTTAACAAAACAAAATGGAATGACAGTAGCCTGAGAAGAACCCCAATATTTGAATAGCAATAAGCGTACGCGAGCATCTTGAGTGTAAATAAGAGTACGGTTCATATAAGCATCTACTATAACGATAAATAACAATGAAGATAAGGTACATACAACCTTGTCGGATGCCACTGCCGGCAATAAGACTAAAGCAATTAAATTTTAGGTTCTCACGAAAGCAGGCTTATTGGCACAAGGAGCTGGTGTAAAACCTAAAAATAAGACAATTTCATGTCAGAATGTTCAGCAGTACATTTCAAGCAACAGATTATAAGATAACGCAGAGGTTTCAAAACGCAAAGAACGTGAGACAATCATATAAAAATATCGTTATTTAATTTACTGGCTAGTTCTACGTCAAGCTTAAACAATAAAGAAATTCGTCTCAATAACAGTCTTCCTTTTACGAAGATGTGAATCTTGGACATCTCGCCCCAAAGAAACGTACACGGTCGCCTCATTAAGTGGACCACGAAATAGATTAGCCATCAGGCTACAAATCGTCAATAGTCCTTAAATAAACCGGTGACAGAACATGGAGATTGCAGCAGTTTGGCGTTTTAAAGTTACAATTGAATCACATATCTCCACTTCTGAGGATCAACGGGATAAGTGAGCCACAATTAGGATGATAACATCGTCTCAGGAGTCAGAACTGACGCAAGTGACCAAGAGAATTGCTTCCTGAAGTTTTCAATTCAAATATGCAGACGTGTCCAGGTTCGAGCCCCGTCTGTGGAAAATTCCGTATAGTACATGGCGAGTTCCCAATAAGAACAAAACTGGTCTACTGGATGAATTGCCTTTTCTACATTACACAATGCTTAGTTTATACCGACTAATGTATGTAAACAAAGAGACTCGTGTGTGAACGTCAAGGTCGCAACCTTGATTTAACAATACAACCTATCGATTTTAAGATTATAGTTACGACCATTTAGTAATTATTTGAAGATTCTATTGCTATGAAGCGAACGCCTCGTTAATCCGTTTTCCCCTCTCTATATCAGAAGGATTCAATATCATCTTTTTGAATGGGATCAAGTTAGCGTCAAATATGCCTTCAACTCTAATTCCAAGTCGAACAAACAAGAAGTTGGCGCCTAGATTCGAGATCCTTTAATTAATAATCTTACCTAATGATTAATTTTACGGGACCTTACAACGGTACCATACTGTTAACTGCACGATAATACCTATCTCGAGAGTTTACATTGTAATGGAATGCTACATCCCGATGGTACCGGCGATACTCGTGCCATGGTTGTCGGTGCTATTAGCTAGGATCAGCCAGTAGACTGGTTTTGTCCTTATTGAGAACTCATTACGTACTGTCCAGAATCAATAATTGTCAGTTTCACAAGGCCAACAAAAAACATTGGTTAGTAAGGTATAAATAAGTAATTTTAAATGATGTTGTTCCATCCGCAGCGCTGTCATCTTTTATGTTGCTTCCGCAGTAGTCTATTGCGGACAACTGATAGAACCCAGGTCGATAAGATCTTTATTCCTGTACATTTCTCGGTGCACAGCTTGATTGATAGGTTCCCACTGGTCTCGCCACTCTGAAACTGACCACGATTAGTTTTTCTGAAAATGTTCTTGAATCAAAGTTTTATGAATGTTTTCCGAATTTCGCGGACTTCATTTCCGGTCCCCTCTTCGGGGTTGACACCATACTCACAAGAAAAAATTGTAAGAACTTAATTCAAACACATTTTCCGAAAAACTAATTTTGGGCGGCATCAGAGTGACAGGGCAAGTAGAAATCCATCAATCAAGACAAAGGACAACCTGTGCACCAGTAAATATAAATGAATCGCAATTATACCGACGTACGAGTGATATCAATTGTTCCACAATACACTACTGCTGAAAAATCATAAATAAGTAAAACAATTATTATAATCAAGGTTGCGGTCTTTATATAAGCACCTGACCCATTAATTACATACATATGTCAGTATAAACTATTAATTGTGTAGTGTAGAAAATGCAATTCATCCAGTAGACCTGTTTTATCCTTATATGGAACTCATCATGTACTGGCCAGAAATTGCGGAATCTGGTGCTCTAACCGCCGAGCCATGCTTCCGCAAAATACACACAATTTTCAGTTATATACTAACTGATGAAACTCGGTTAGTCTTTTTTTCTTTTCTACACTATGCAATACTTAATTTATACTGGAAAATGTGTGTAAATAAGGTGTCAGGTGCTTATATCAAGTAAGCAACTTTGATTATAATGAATGTTATCACCCCCGGCGTAACTAATGTTCGTTTAATTATATAAATGTTCATTTCAATACCTCTTCCACATGTCGTGTGGTGTCTGTTTAGTAAAGACAATTTGAGATGCCATATGAGCTCCACCTAAAGGAGAAATAGACTAACCAAGTTACATTAGTTAGTATATAACTTAAAATTGTGTGTAGTTTAGTGTGCAGCAGAGTGGCACAGTGGTTAGAGCACCAGATTCCGAAGCAGGTGTGCTCAGGTTCGAGCCCTTTCCGCGGAAATTTCTGGCCAATACATGATGAGTTCCCAATAAGGACGAAACCGGTCTACTGGATGAATTGCCTTTTCTACACTAAACAACTTTTATTTTATACTGATATATGTAAGTAATTAGTGGGTCAGATGTTTATATCAAGAACGCAACCTTGATTATAATAATTGTTATCACCGCCCGCGCAACCAATGTTCGTTTAAGTAAAACAATTGACAGCGACGCTGTAGTATTCAGGGTGAAGATTTGCCTCCTCAAAGCCGAAAATGCCTTTCGACCAACCGATTAATGCTCATATCAATGGAAAATTAGCATATTAATAGTAGACTGATTAGGACAAAATACCTCTTTGAGCTCAGGTGCTCCTGTCGACTAAGCGGAGTACCACATTGCACGTCCACACTGCCTGGCATTGAGTGTCGCTGTTTTTGACGTTTTGTCTCTGGCTCATGGCCGTTTAACAAAGCTCCATTTTCACCAGCATCACATGCTTCATCATCAGTAGTGCTATCGCGTGATCTTTTCTTAACTGTCGGGTTGCACTCAAGCTCTTTTTGCACGGCCGATGTCGACATTTCCTGGACGTTTTCCACAATTCGCTGCTTCTTGTCCCGTTTTTGTGCAGCTAATAACAAAACACAAACAAGCTCATAAGGAATTTGACACGCAAAGGACTTCGGCAAACTGTACGAGTCACAACTGATTTTCCGTTCATTTCCCTAAGCATTAAATCTAAAAAGTGAGAATCAAGCATAATGCCGGTTTCTTTCAAGCCGTTCAGAAAGTCGGATGACATAAATTAGCTGTAGTAGACTGTCGGCTTTGTAAAATGCCATATTTTCGCAACTAGAAATAGGTCACTGTGAATTGAACGCCAGGAGGTATTAATTTGAGACATCGTTAACATTAATCACATACGCTTGGGCGATCGCTGGGAGGCCCAATTATAAATCCTGCTCGTCAGGTAACCAATGCAGCTCCGGTGGATAGATGCATATCAAAAGGTATAAAATCCATGTTGTGGCCGGACACTATTATTCTAAATGTCTGTCGATTAATAACGATACCACAAGACATTTTTATGAACAAAAATCTGCGAAAACCTAGCTGAAAATGGAGCGTACTGGGTAATTCAGAAAAAATTTTGAAGGCTGATATGGAATTCATTTTGGATAGATCAAATCTACGTTTAGTTAGATACGCGTATATTCATGTGTGTGCAGGTATTAATTATAAAACAAGCACCACACTATAAGCTGTTATTAATCAAGTGCATAATTTTTCAAAATATATTTGAAGCCTGAAAGCCAGGCTTACACGCCCATTAAATAGTCATCAACTGAGTATTTAGCTGCGTCGCTGTAATTTTGTTGCAAAAATGAGTAAATCGAGACTTCAATGCTTCGTTGCTGCTCACTTAATACGATCAGAATGTGCCGTAAAAGCGATTTACACCAAGTCCTCATACATACTGTGCTGCATTAAACTTGCAGATGCAACAGATTAAATCTTAAGCCTTCTTATCAAGTTCATTACAGCACAGAAAATCCAAACAAGGAGTAGCAGCCTTCGGGTAAAACAGTGCCTTTTATATAATTGTCAGTCTAACGTCGGATGTAATAGAAATTACGGTGAATATATATATATATATATGTGTATATGTGTGTATGTGTATATGTATGTATATAGCCCGCAGCTATAGAAATTTCCGGTCTGACAAGCGATGGACATATAAGCATGACCATTACCTGGTCTAATGGGATAAAACCATCATCTCGGCTCATGTCAATCCTCAAGTTCGTGTTAACGCAGTAGATCGAAAAGTTCTATTCAATATTCTGGCGAAAAGTTTTATTCACATTAAAGTTGCAAATGTTAACACACTAATTAAATACCAACAGTGGTGTTCGTCAAGGATGTCCACCACCAATGCATTTAGGATGCAGGCGTGCAAATTTAACACAGCTGTAAATTAGTCAAGTTTGACAATGCAGATGATAACTTATTGTTATATTACAATCGAAATTATGCTCAGGTCACTGACTAGATTAGCAATCGTTGCTCCACATTTCGATATGAAATCTGCCCCCTCTAAATGTACGATACCCTTGCAGAAACATCCGCCATTCACTCCAACTCTGTGGCTGCAGTGAAGATCAAGACAATGTTGACGGTTTTACATATCTTGACAGCTCTATCAAAAATTCAGGCAATAAGAATGACGAAGCGAGTATGAGAATCGCGAAAGCTAGAGCAGCTTTCTCCAACATTCACCATTTTTGGAGAAACGCGGTTATTTCACTCTTCCTTAAAGGTCGTGCTTACAATGCATCTGTTCGTAATATGGTACCGAATCGAGTAGAGTAGCGATCTTGATGTCAACAACAAAAGTCATAAGTAAATAATGGTTCAATGCGATAAAACCATATGGATAATAAAAAAAACAAGAAAAGATTTAAATAAGCAATAATATTACTTTTAATCAAGGTTGCTTCCTTAATTTAAAAACCAGCCCCATTATGTGCGTACATCTGCCAGTATAAACTAAATATTGTATAGTGTGGAAAAGACAATTCATCCAATAGACCTGTATCTAGTTACTATGACTATATTTAATTAGACTACACACAGAAGTGAGACAAAAGAAATCTCTATACAACACAATTAGGCGAAAGCCAGCTTTAAGGTAAGGCAACATCGGAAAAATAGATTTCGTCAGACTTAGCCTGTAGACTTTCTGAGGGAAGGAAATCTATAAATACAAACCATCCACACTAGGAATGGTCAACGTAGTATCTTCAAAGACAGCATATAATCACGAACAGTACGAGCAATCATGAATCTATACTGAAGCGGCTGTCGCACACGATAAAAGGGCTGCATTATCTGCTGAACCATTATGTGTCGATAGGCGAAATCATTCTAATTCAGACAACTCCATTTCAAATTCTACATCATTTTCTCCACTTCCCCTTCTCAAACAAAAATAACGCCGTAGCAGATTCTATAAGGCGGATGTTGATCCAATCAGTGAGATCAGATCTTAATGCCAAATATAAAAAATAGGTAAATTAAACCAACAATAACTAAATTTAGAATGGGCCTTAACGTCAGTGCATTTAATGAGCGAACAGTGAAAACAATCGGACAAAAAGAAGCTCTCGCACGTAAGTTGAATAAATTCATCATCATCATCATCATCATCATCATCATCATCATCATCATCATCATCATCATCATCATCAAATCATCATCATCATCATCATCATCATCATCATCGTCATCATTTTCATTATCATCATCATCATCATGTATCATCATCATCATCATCATCATCATGTATCATAATCATGATCATCATCATCATCATCATCATCATCATCATCATTATTATTATTATCATTATCATCATCATCATCATCTTCATCATCATCATCATCATCATCATCATCATCATCATGTCCAGCCATAAAAAAGTCAAAAGTGACTAATAAATTAGTTCAGTTGTGACCAGAAGGATAAACCAAAGGCCGCATGAACGGAAAGTATAATCTCATGCAAATTCGTTTCGTGCTTACTGGCGACTCATCAGTAGGAGCCGGTAGTACGCCCTTTAACCACTATCTATTTGGTAGAAGAATGTGGAATAATAATAATTGTACCGTCCTATTATTCCACATTCTTCTACCAAATATATAGTGGTTAAAGGGCGTAATACCGGCTCCTACTGATGAGTCGCCAGTAAGCACGAAACGAATGTGCATGAGATTATACTTTCCGTTCGTGCTGCCTTCGGTTTATCCTTCTGGTCACAACTGAACTAATTTTTTACTAGGTTCGCAAAACCTAATACATACTTGCATATATATTAGATCTTCGCAACAAACAGTATTTAAAAGTGACTAATGTTTCACTGCCATATAGCCATAAAGAGTAAAAAAAATTATGAGTGAATTTAGAAAATTATTAGAGATTTACGAGAGAGAGAGAGAGGCAGAGAGAGAAGGAATACCTTGCTACCATGAGTAAATTTATCAGGATAACTCACAGAAATGAGGCAAACTAAACCTCTCCACAACACCATTATGACAAAGTTAGCATTCGGGCAAGGCGACATCAGCAATACAGCTTCCTTGCGGATTTCACTGTATCACGTCATAAACAAAACAAACCTCGCAGCTAACTTTGCCCTACTAAGAAAAGAAAGTTACGACGATGATTCTACTAGACATTCGCAACAAGATCGACACTGAGCTCGATTCAACCATACACGCTAAGGTTCTCTAACTATGATGTGCACGAGGCCCCATCCTGACAGACGACTGGGTCCCATAATACCCCAATTTTGATGTAAGTGACTTCAACTGTTTCTGCCATGTCAAAATCTGCCCACCTTGTTTCTTACGCCAATTTGGTGCTGGATGAGAGAACAGAGCTCTACTGGGCAATCGAAATGAGGTCATACGCAAAACGTGACCGAGCCAACGAAGTTGATGGAGCCTTATTTGTTTTTCTAACGACGAGCACTTATTGTCAGATCCAAAAATACGTCTACGGATGTCAACGTTAGTTATTCGTTGTTGGTAACCAACATGTGCTATACTTCTCAAACAACGATGATCGAATGCCTGTAAGCGTCTCAGATCATCAACTCTAAGAGGCCAAGTTTCACTAGCGTATAGTAAGACTGCGCGTACAGATGCATTGTAAACACGACCTTTAAAGCAAAGTGAAATATTCGCGTCTCCCCATAAATGACGAAGGTTCGAGAAAGCTACTCTAGCTTCTTCGATTCTTATTCGAACATCATCGGACATATCGCCTAAGCTATTGATAGAGGTCACAAGATATGTAAACCTGTCGTTGCAACGTTGGAGTGAGTGGTGAGTGATCCTGTAACAGTATCTTACATTTAGAGGGTGCGAATTTCGTATCGAAAGACGCAAAAACGTCTGTTAATCTATTTAAGGTGGCCTGAGCAGCATCCTGATTGTCGAATAATAGTACGATATCGTCAACATAGTCAAGATCGACTACTTTATCGCCCGGGGGAACATCAACTCCAGCATCCTGATTGTGTGGGAGAGTGCTGTTCATAATAGCATGGATTACAAAATGAAACAAAAATGGGGAATGTGGACAACCATGACGAACATCACTGCTGGTTGTAAAGTTTTGCGTTAATTCATTGTAGACCTTAACGCGACCAGAAATATTTGAGTAGAGAACTCGTATAATATTAATAAATTTTGTGGGCACATCGCTTTTCGACAAAATATGGAATAAAACATTGCGATCCACCGAATCAAATGCACCCTTTAAATCTAGAAAGACGGCTATTGTGGGACGGTGATATAAATGTCTCTATTCAAGAACTTGCCTTAACGTAAAACAATTATCTATACAACCTCGTCCTGCGTGGAATCCGGCTTGTTTTTCTCTTGTATGTGATTCACGTGAAGCGCTTAGACGACGTAGGATTAAGTTTTCGAGATGCATTTTTAGACTGCGCTTAAGTTGGCGTCTTATATTGCGACGGGTATTATTATGAGTCGAGTCAGGTGGAATTTGGCGAGTATCTCCATAGATTTAACAGAGCCAATGATTATTTTTACGGGGGCCTGCAATTCGGATTTTCGTCATTCAGATCAGTTAGATTATTCTTTAGAATATTTTCATAATTTTGTCGGAAGGACGATTGTTCGAGTTTGCCTACATCAATTTGGGATTTATTCTTAATTATTTACCCGGAAAATTTTAGTGCAAATCTACAACGGATAAATACATGGTCCGAGCCGACATAAGTGTTCCAGGAATAACGACAATCCTGGATGCAACCACGCCATCTATAACTAATCGCTACATGATCTATTTGAGTTCACCGTTGTCCCGGTGCTGGAAGACGCCATGTAGCATAACGTCTAACACTACGCCTGAAGTTTGTACTACTTAAATATAGTCGGCGTTCAGCGCAGCTATCCGAAAGCCGTTCACCATTATCGTTACGCGTCAAGCTTAAATTGTATCATCCACCTAAATGAAATTCTGTGTTACTTAACTTGAACATTCATATAACCCATTACCAGGACTATATCTGAACTTCGTGCTTTACTTAATAAGGAGCTTAATTCGGAGTAAAAAGCGTCCTTGCTTTCTTCTGTGCTGCAATCGGTAGGAGCATATGCAGATACAACGAAGAGGCAACGATGATAACGGTTTTTTGCTTTGATTTTAGTAGATGTATTTAAACGTGCCGCACACAATCGACTATTTAAAGGGATCCATTCAATTAAGCAAGCTTCAGCTCGCGCGCTAAGGGCAATACCAACGCCCCATTTACCGGCTTGAGAGAACTCTGTGGAACCAGATGTTCGAAGCCAATAACGCGTAGATAGGGATGGTGCAACCAGTTCTGTAATGCACGTAGGATCCTGTATTCTGGTTTCAGAAACGCAACATATGTCGATTGCAGCACTTGGTGCACCATCCTTATCTACGCCTTGTTGGTTTAGAACCTCTAGTGCCACGAAGTTCTCTTAAGTCAGAACAACGGGGCGTCGGCATTTTCATTAGCTTACAAGTTGAAGCTTGTGTAACTGAACTATGCTTATAAGCGGCCAACTTTCTGCAGCACTCTTAAAGACGTCCACTCAAATCAATACTTAAAATATGCTCTCATCAAATGCAGCATAGACAGCAGCAAGAACGCGTTTTAATGCTAAATAGAACAAGAGGTTCAGATATAATCTTGGTTATGCGTGTAATGAATGCTGAAGTTGGGAGTTTAAGCGACGCACAATTTAATCTAGGTGGTAGATATACTCTGAACGCAATGGGCAATGATATAAGTGAACGAATGTTGGATAGCTTGCAGAAGGTAAATTATACTTGAGTAGAACAAACTTTAAACTTTGTATAAGGCGCTGCGCCACAAGGCGTCTTCCAGACACTGCATAACTATGCAATTTAAAAGACGATGTGGCGATAACGTTAGAGATAGAAAACGCAATCCTATCTCTTAAACATCGCAAATCTGCACAACCATATTGGCGACAATTTGTGGAACGTTTACTAACCTTGCTCGAACTATTACGAATGAAGAGACCAGTTTGTTTACAACTATTTGGATAGGTGCATTATTTGAGTTGACATACGTGCTTCAAACAGAGCGACAGTGTTGAATGCAATCATGTCATCTGTAGTCCACAGTTATCCGAGAGCTAAAGAAGACGTGACGCAACTCCTCATACTACATCTGAATTTTGTGTTATTCAGGTATAACCCGTTCCGTGCATTTAGCTTAAGTTGTATCTGAAAACTGAATGAAATTCTGTGTCACTTGAGGAACCAATCTGAGTATTCATATCACACACATCTAAGATTATATCTGAGCTTCTTGGTCTAATAAATGAAATACCTAGATCATAGTACAAAACTTCTTTTCTGTCGTCTATTCTGCAATCAATGAGAGCATCGACTAAATTTTCTGTCATTTCTTCTTAAAACGAGCCGCAAAAAGCTGATTATTTACCTGGCTCAATTTATTAAGACCAGCTCTAACTTGTGTACTAAGAACAATACCCACTCTTCATTTTCCAACTATATATATATATATATATATATATATATATATATATATATATATATATATATATAACAGCCAACAAGGTATGTTCTAAATATCTTCTTATTTATGACACAAAAACTTAGAAATTTTATATGTTGGGGAGTGTCGGACATTCACAATAATTCGTAATGGATTACCAGGCTTGTGTACTTTAAATAAACCATACACTCCAGTTTGGCTTAACTTTATCCTTTTGGTGTGTTAAACCCATTGAAGCAATGTCTAATGCAAATTTCACCCTATTCTTATTTGAGAGAAATTGTGCCGTTTTGACAGCCTCTGTAATTACCTGATTTCCAATCGATTTTTCATTAGGAATAGCCATGTTAAAACCACAGTTAAGTAGTTCAACTTGATCCGTCTTGAGATTTACTGTTGATAGGTTTACTATTCGATTAGTCACGATTAAATTACTTTCTTGGGGTCTGTAAATTACTAAATCAGCAGTTTTATATCATGTCTAATTCTGACTTTTTTATTTCTCCATTCCGGGCTTTATCACTAAAATCCTCAATGCATTCAAAATCATCTGCGTGCAAAAGAGAAGTTAATATCGATCTTAATTTAGTTTTCTCCTTAATAAGTATAATTTTACGTTTATCTAAATCACAAATCAAAGCTTTCATAATATTTATACAAATGTCATGATTAAGAGACATACCATACGCATTTAACTTAAAATTTAATTTAAAACGTAAACATTCAGGTAGAACATCATTTTTTAAAAGGAAATATTTGACACTTGCCTCACGAGTTTTTTCCGTTCAGTGTATTCATTGTAGCTATAATACCATGCTAAATGTTGCTTAAAAATAAAATATTTTTGCCAAAATGGATTAATCGAAATTACCTGATTTGCGTTTTGACTATTGTAGTTAGTCTTCTAGTAATTTTCTTTCTTTACCAATTTATTTCGGCTGCCTTTATAGTCAGCCTTCTTCCGTTGGTCCATCTTCGTCAGTCTAACAAAACAAACTAATGAAGCAAGCGCGATATTTCGTCTGGCCATATTATTTATACACATGTGTGTGATTTTATCACTCATAGTGTTTCTGAATTATTGGTTTCCCCCACCAGATAATGAAAGGACAATCTCAGTTATATCATTTTACATGGAGTGCGTAAAACAACTAGTCTAACGCATGAAAATAGTAAATAATTATTTAGCCACTCTAGTCTCACTTGGTCAGATGAACATAACGATTACGGAAATGCACACACATAAACACACACATGTGATAAGCAATTACCTTGTGAAAGATTAGTCTGAAGAATAAATAATATGGCCAGAGGAAATATCAGGCAGACGAAATATATTGGTAAAGAAAGAACACTACTGGAATAAAAACTGCGTTAGGCAAAACGCAAACCAGGTAATTTCGATTAGTCCAGTTTCGCAAAAATATTTTACTGTTAATATGTTACACCTGTTTGGCAAACTTTGTGTTAATATCTTGGCTAAACTGATCGATAAATAAGGTATTTACGCAAAACACACAGTCATGTTCTCGGTTAATTTATACTTGCCAGAGGATACACAGACTCATGTTTTTTTTTTAAATCGTGATGGCTTTTGACTGATGAGTTAATCAACTGTAAACAGTTGGTGAACCGTTTAAGTGTGTATTCAAATGATTTTTCTCCCGAAACACCAAAACTAGCTTCAAGTCGCGCTAAATCAACATCAAAGAGAAGCATTAACATTAGGGATCGAAAATTTTACTTCCAGATAGCCTCGTTATTATATGTGAACTGAAAACAAACGCTAGGCCGCTGAGCCGAGAAAAAAAGCAGATAAATTTTGTACTCAAATAGTCAAGCTGGCTATACATGCCCAGAAACATACATGCATAAATGCATAAATAAAAAATATAGACATTAAATCAGAGAAGATCATTCAGCCTAGTGACCTTTAGTAGAGCCAGAGCATTATGGAAAAACCATCAATATTGTTCCATTGGGCCTCGTAACAAATAGCGTCTAAAATGGGAAGGACAGTGGGAATTCTACTTCGACATTCAAAAAGTTAGCTTTACAAATCACATCCATTCTTAGTTTCTATGCAGTTGGTTTATGTCAGTTTGGAGAACGAAGAGAGAAAGACATTAGGCAATTACAAGCGCAATTACTTGGAACGTTGTCAACACAACTGACAATGGCATCCAGTTGTCGAGACGAAAATTTATGAGTGCGAGTCAATGTACACTGGATCAAGTATGAGCAGCATAAAAAATCAGGATTATATTATACGTTTTAACGCAAAACTAACCGTATACGCTGTCTAATGGTGTTGATGAGGCAGTAATCAGTGCTCCAGATTGATTTGGAGTCTGGGGAGATTTTTTCATAATTCCTGACGCAAAAGACTTTTTTTTAGTCATCTGAGATTCAGGTTGGTACGACTCATCGGCGAAAGAAACAGATTTATTATGTGTTTTGTCCATGCCGAAATAACTGGCATCGTCCGTTACATAATCTGACCGTTTCTGTCTTTTAGACGTGGGTAAATCTTCGGTACAAGCAATACTAGCAGTGAGAGAACCTGTCTTATTTGCATTTTTCGAAGCTACGTGTTTGGGTATTGTAGTTGTTGGAACAACCGAATCAAAAGTGGACTCCACTGTTCTCTTCATATGCTGCACGCCAGCCTTGGTCGTGGGTGTTGTAACTAATATGGACGTATGGGATCCATGTTTTGCAGCGTTGTTAGGCATAGCATCACCGCTATCACAATCTTCAGAACTGGAGCACAGTTGCTGACCTTTTGGTAAAGCAACAGATTTAGGAAGAGACGCAGCATTTCTTGTACGCTTACCCTCTTGACCATCCGATTCTAAAAGGGATTTTTTTGATATTACAACTATGGGAATTTTTTTTACAGCGACATTATTTTTCTTAGTCAGCACACCATTTTCACTGTCCGATTCCGAACTGGATTCCTCTCGTTTCCTTTTATTCTGTAAAGTGACATCAGTTAATGCTTCTTTAACAAATACAGAATCCTTCTTCCCTGGTGCATCATCACCACTGCTATCGTCGGAACTCGATTTCGATTTCCGCGATTTAATTGGAACCACGTGTTTTAAATTTTCTTTTAAAGCGACTGCCTTTTTCTTAGTAGGCACTTCATCTTCACTATCGGATTCCGAGCTGGTGTCCGTTCCTTTCCTTTTATTCTGTAAAGCGACATTTGTTAACGGTTTTTTGAGCAATACAGACTTCTGTGTTTTGGGTTCATCATCACTACTACTGTCGTCAGAACTTGATTTCGGTTTCTGCGATTTAATTGGAACCACGAGTTTTAAATTTTCTTTTACAACGACTGCATTTTTCTTATTAGTCACGCCATCTTCACTGTCGGATTCCGAGCTGCTATCCGCTGGCTTCTTTTTAATCTGTAAGGCGACATTAGATAATGGTTTTTTAAGCAATACAGCCTTCTTTGTTTCGGGTTCTTCATCACTACTACTGTCGTCAGAACTCGATTTAGACTTCCGCGATTTAATTGGAACCACGGGTTTTAAATTTTCTTTTACAACGACTGCATTTTTCTTAGTATGCACGTCATCTTCACTGTCGGATTCC
This sequence comes from Eudiplozoon nipponicum, assembly GCA_029291075.1. NCBI lineage: Eukaryota > Metazoa > Platyhelminthes > Monogenea > Mazocraeidea > Diplozoidae > Eudiplozoon > Eudiplozoon nipponicum. The sequence goes on along the minus strand of JAQBSW010001302.1, from coordinate 111,783 downwards.
GAGCTGCTATCCGCTGGTTTCTTTTTATTCTGTGATGCGGACATTAGGTAATGGTTTTTGAGCAATACAGACTTTTTTGTTTTGGGTTCATCATCACTACTACTGTCGTCAGAACTTGATTTCGGTTTCTCCGATTTAATTGGAACCACGGGTTTTAAATTTTCTTTTACAGCGACTGCATTTTTCTTAGTATGCACGTCATCTTCACTGTCGGATTCCGAGCTGCTATCCGCTGGTTTCTTCTTATTCTGTGATGCGACATTAGGTAATGGTTTTTTGAGCAATACAGACTTTTTTGTTTCGCGTTCTTCATCACTACTACTGTCGTCAGACCTCGATTTAGGCTTCCGCGATTTATTTGGAACCACGGGTTTTAAATTACCTTTTCCAGCGACTGCCTTTTTCTTAGTAGGCACATCATCTTCACTGTCGGATTCCGAGCTGCTATCCGCTGATTTCTTTTTATTCTGTGATGCGACATTAGGTAATGGTTTTTTAAGCAATACAGACTTCTTTGATTCGGGTTCATCATCACTACTACTGTCGTCAGAACTTGATTTCGGTTTCTGCGATTTAATTGGAACCATGGGTTTTAAATTTTCTTTTACAACGACTGCATTTTTCTTATTAGGCACGTCATCTTCAATGTCGGATTCCGAGCTGCTATCCGCTGGTTTCTTTTTATTCTGTGATGCGACATTAGGTAATGGTTTTTTGAGCAATACAGACTTTTGTGTTTTGGGTTCATCATCACTACTACTGTCGTCAGAACTTGATTTCGGTTTGTGCGATTTTATTGGAACCACGGGTTTTAAATTATCTTTTACAGAGACAGCATTTTTCTTATAAGAAACTTCATCTTCACTATCAGATTCCGAGCTGCTGGTTTCTGATTTCTTTTTATACTGTAAGGCGACATTAGGCAATTGTTTTTTGAGCAATACAGACTTCTTTGATTCGGGTTCATCATCACTACTACTGTCGTCAGAACTTGATTTCGGTTTCTGCGTTTTAATTGGAACACCTGGTTTTAAATTTTCTTTTACAGCGACTGCATTTTTCTTAGTATGCACGTCATCTTCACTGTCGGATTCCGAGCTGCTATCCGCTGGTTTCTTTTTATTCTGTAAGGCGACATTAGATAATGGTTTTTTAAGCAGTACAGCCTTCTTTGTTTCGCGTTCTTCATCACTACTACTGTCGTCAGACTTCGATTTAGGCTTCCGCGATTTATTTGGAACCACGGGTTTTAAATTACCTTTTCAACGACTGCATTTTCTTATGGGCGTCATCTTCACTGTCGGATTCCGAGCTACTATCCGCTGGTTTCTTTTTATTCTGTGATGTGACATTAGGTAATGGTTTTTTCACCAATACAGACTTCTGTGTTTTGGGTTCATCATCACTACTACAGTCGTCAGAGCTTGATTTCGGTTTCTGCGATTTAATTGGAACCACGGGTTTTAAATTTTCTTTTACAGCGACTGCATTTTTCTTATTAGTCACGTCATCTTCACTGTCGGATTCCGAGCTGCTATCCGCTGGTTTCTTTTTATTCTGTGATGCGACATTAGGTAATGGTTTTTTGAGCAATACAGACTTTTGTGTTTTGGGTTCATCATCACTACTACTGTCGTCAGAACTTGATTTCGGTTTGTGCGATTTTATTGGAACCACGGGTTTTAAATTATCTTTTACAGAGACAGCATTTTTCTTATAAGAAACTTCATCTTCACTATCAGATTCCGAGCTGCTGGTTTCTGATTTCTTTTTATACTGTAAGGCGACATTAGGCAATTGTTTTTTGAGCAATACAGACTTCTGTGTTTTGGGTTCATCATCACTACTACTGTCGTCAGAACTTGATTTCGGTTTCTGCGATTTAATTGGAACCACGGGTTTTAAATTTTCTTTTAGAGAGACTGCATTTTTCTTAGTAGGCATGTCATCTTCACTGTCGGATTCTGAGCTGCTATCCGCTGGTTTCTTTTTATTCTGTAGGGCGACATTAGGCAATGGTTTTTTGAGCAAGACAGACTTCTGTGTTTTGTGTTCATCATCACTACTACTGTCGTCAGAACTCGATTTCGGCTTCTGCGATTTAATTGGAACCACGGATTTTAAATTTTCTTTTACAGCGACTGCACTTTTCTTATTGGGCATTTCATCTTCACTATCGGATTCCGAACTGGTGTCCGCTGGTTTCTTTTTATTCTGTAATGCGACATTAAGTAATGGCTTCTTAAGCAATACAGACCTATGTGTTTCTAGTTCATCAGCACTACTATTGTCGTCAGAACTTGATTTCGGCATCTGCGAATTGATTGATACCACGGGTTTTGGGATTTCTTTAACAGCGACATTTCTATTAATCGAAATGTCATCTTCGCTATCTGAATCAGAGCTTGTCTCGGCTTGTTTCTTTTTATTTTTTATAGCGACATTAGTAAATGTTTGTTTAAGTAGTACAGTCTTCTGCTTTTCAGGTTCGTTAACGTTGTCGCCGTCTTCAGAGCCCAACTGCGGTTTCTTTGCGGATCTTTTATTGTATCGTTGCCCTGATGGTTTGCTCAAATACTGACCAGGAGGAGGAACAGCTTTGTAAACGGACTGGTTTTGAAGCATCATCTAAAAGTTTTAATAAAATGTCATTAGAATTTGTGAGAGTAACGGCTGTAATTAAATTAGCAATATTGAGCTTTCTATTGTAGAACAGTCTTGTGAGTAAAATAGATTATAAATAAAATTGTTACAGAGGTTAAGCCTTTTAATGCAAGTCTGTTTATTCCCACGAAGGAACAATGGCAATTCCGAACTATTTCCATATTTTTTGTATTGCAAACTTAGTATAACAACAGGATTTGATTATATAAATGATTTTGGTGGAACTATAACGTTGCATAAGATGACCAATGCAATTTTTCAACAAGACCCGCATCATTCTTTTCGGGAACTGAGCAAGAATTTCGCAGAGGTAGCGCAGTCGTAATTTTAATGAGGGTGCATTTGGTTTAGCTTTGAAAATAATCCAAAATCTAACGAAGCCGCGTACCACATGCGATTTACAATTATTTTCCAACCCATTTTCGTCATTCACCATTTCACATGGATCCTATTCGGTTTCGTTTTTAACATGAGGTGCCAACAAACCATCTGCAAGCATTTCCTTTATAGGACATAAGCAACACTAATTGTGGAAGTGTTACTTAAGTAAACTATTATATGCATTTGTCGGTAAAGCCTAAACATTGCACAAAAGAACAAATGCAATGCTAATTTTATACAGATAAAGTTTACATAATCACACTGTCTTGGTTGCAAATAAATGCCAGATGCGTATATTTATTATAATCTCATTTATAAGGCAGCATTATACAAGCCCAAACTAAATTTTACTTCAGAAATAATAAAGAATTATTGAAAATTAAAAAATATATTTAGAATAAAGTAAACAGTTAAAACAAAATTTTATAATTAATGTATTTAGACCACGTTCTAACCAGGGCTTGACGCTAAATATAAATTTACCTAAAACAAATCACTTGTGTTACAGCAATTACCTTTCTAAAATACAATGTTGTTGAATTCGACGATATGTTATATTTATTTACACAATAAATTTAAACATTGTTTCTACGTTGTTCCCTCCCACTTTCTACGCCAACCTAGGTTCACAAATAACAGAGTAAGCACTACATAGTCATAGTAGAAAAACAGCATGGCAAATCTAATCAACATTTATATCGTTCATATATATTGTGTGATCGAAATAAACAAAACTACATTAGACTTGACATACTGGTTTTTAAATAGTTCGTGCAATGTGATTTCCGTTGAAGAAGGCCTCCGAAACCGGAAGTCAAATTATTCGGAGTCAAATTGAATACAATGGATGCAACCACCTATTTGAGCCCAATAAGGATAAGAAAATTAATCTACATTGGCTCAGTATCTCTCAAAAAATGTAATGAAATAGTATTAACGTGACATTAAACAATAAACACACCATATATATATATATATATATAGCAAAAGCTAATTAGGTCAATAATTAAATAGTGGGCATTTATATAAAGCCGATAAATTCTATATCATTTATCATCATCATTTCCAGCCACACAAAAGTCAAGTGACTAATGTTTCACTGCCATATAACCATAAAGAGTGAAAAAAAGTATATAAGTGAATTTAGATAAATTATTATTGAGATTTACGAAAGAGGGAGAGGTAGAGAGAGAAGGAAAACCTTGCTACTATGAGTAAATTTATCAGGATAACTCACAGAAATGAGGCAGACTAAACCTCTCCACAACACCATTATGGCCAAGTTAGCATTCGGGCAAGGCGACATCAGCAACACAGCTTCCTTGCGGATTTCACCGTATCACGTCATAAACAAACCGAACCTCGCAGCTAACTTCGCCCTACTAAGAAAAGAAAGTTACGAAGATGATTCTACTATACATATGCAACAAGATCGCCACTGAGCTCGTTTCGCTGTCATATTGCTAAGGGTTTCTAATCAAGAACTGTGATGTGCACGAGGACCCCATCCCGGCAGACGAGTGGATCCTATACTACCCAATTTGGATGTAAGTGACTTTAATTGTTTCTGCCATGTCAAAATCTGCCCACCTTGTTTCTTACGCCAATTTGGTGCTGGATGAGAGAACAGAGCTCTATTGGGCAATCGGAATGAGGACATACCCAAAACGTGACCGAGCCAACGAAATTGATGGAGCCTTATTTGCTTTTCTAAAGACGAGCACTTATTGTCAGATCCAAAAATACGTCTACGGATGTCAATGTTAGTTATTCGTTGTTGGTAACCAACATTTGCTATACTTCTCAAACAACGATGATCGAATGCCTGTAAGCGTCTCAGATCATCAACTCTAAGAGGCCAAGTTTCACTAGCGTATAGTAAGACTGCGCGTACAGATGCATTGTAAACACGACCTTTAAGGCAAAGTGAAATATTCGCGTTTCTCCATAAATGACGAAGGTTCGAGAAAGCTACTCTAGCTTTCGCGATCCGTATTCTCACCTCGTCGGACATATTGCCTACGTTATTGATAGAGCTCCCAAGATATGTAAACCTGTCGACTATGTCAAGATCTTCATTCTGCAGTCGCAACGTTGGAGTGAGTGGTGGGTGATCCTGTAACAGTATCTTACATTTAGAGGGTGCGAATTTTGATACCGAAAGACGGAACAACGTCTGCTAATCTATTTAAGGTGGTCTGGGCAGCATGCTGATTGTCGAATAATAGTACGATATCGTCCGCATAGTCAAGATCGACTAATTAATCTCCCGGGAGAACTTCAACTCCAGCGTCCTGAATATGAGAGTGTTGTTCATAATAGCATCGATTACAAAATTAAACAAAAATGGGGAAAGTGGACAACCTTGACGAACACCACTGCTGGGTGTAAAGTAATGCGTTAATTCGTTGTAAATCTTAACGCGACCAGAAGTATTTGTGTAGAGAGTTCGTATAATATTAACAAATTTAGTGGGCACACAGCTTTTCGACATTGTGATCCACCGAATCAAATGCACCCTGAAGTCCAGAAAGACGACTATTGTGGGACGGTGATATAAATGTCTCTGTTCGAGAACTTGCCTTGACGTAAAAATATTATCTATACAACCCCGTCCTGCGCGGAATCCGGCCTGTTCTTCAATTGTTTGTGATTCACGTGAAGCGCTAGGACGACGTAGGATAATCGAAGCAAATAACATTGATACGACCGGAGTCAAACTTATACCACGATGGTTATCGCACGAATTCGATTGCCTTTTTTGATGATGGGAATGATGGTGGACTCATTCCAGTCAAGTGGTACGGTTTCCTCATTCCATATAGTATGAAAAAGTTTGGTCAACGCTCCTGAAATTATATCGCCATCATCCTCAAACAATCCCGGAAGCAGATCATCGGGGCCGGCGGCTTTGTGGCGCTTAAGAGATAAGATTGCATCGCGTACTTCTAACTCGGATGGTTCTTCGGGACTAACATTCCACACTGTTGATGCAGACATGCTTTCGGGAAGCGGAACTGACGCGGGTGGCCAAGAAAATTGATCTCTAAAGTGTTCAGCCCACCTGTCAAGACGACTTATTTTATCGGTTATTAATTCGTTGTTACTATCATTTATAGTTTCGCTAACTTTTAACTTTCTCGGACCTGTTGTGCGGATAAGTTGGAACAAACAGCGACTATTACCTGACGCGAAAGCTACTTCCATTTCTTCAGCCTTTCTGCTCCAAAAGTTTTCGAGATCGCCTTTTAGACTGCGCTTAAGTTGGCGTCTTATATTGCGACGGGTATTATTACGAGTCGAGCCAGGTGGAATTTGGCGCCTTATTTTGAGTATCTCCATAGATTTTACAGAGAGCCAGTGATTATTTCTATGGGGGCCTGCTATGCCACATACCAAAGTATATTCGGATTTTCGCTATTCAGACCAGTTAGATTAGCCTTAAGAATATTTTCATAGATTTGTCGGATGGACGGTTGTTCGAGTTTGCCTACATCAATTTGGGGTTTATTCTTAATTATTTTCCCGGAAAATTTTAGAGCAAATCTACAACGGATAAGTGCATGGTCCGAGTCGACATAAGTGTTCCAAAAAGAGCGACAATTCTGGATGCAACCACGCCATCTATAACTAATTGCTACATGATCTATTTGAGTCCACCGTTGTCCGGGTGCTGGAGGACGCCATGTAGCACAACATCTAACACTACGTCTGAAATTTGTACTACTTAAATATAGTCTATGTTCAGCGCAGCTATCCAAAAGCCGTTCTTCATTATCATTGCGAGTCGAGCTTAGAGTGTATCTTCCACCTAAATGAAATTCTGTGTTACTTAAGCGACCAACTTGAGCATTCATGTCACCCATAACCAGGACTATATCCGAACTTCGTGCTTTACTTAGTAAGGAGCTTAATTCGGAGTAAAAAGCGTCCTTGCTTTCTTATGTGCTGCAATTGGTAGGAGTATATGCAGATACAACAGCAGATAAGGCGACCCTTTTTATACTGCGCGACGGCCGATGCAGTATGTAATTATTGTAAGTTGTACTTGTCCTGGTTATATGTGGACTGTAAAAGAACACTAGGTCGCCCATTCCTAGTGATGGTTTTTATTCTGAGTTTTCCTTCTCTTAGATAGTCTGCCAACCAAAGCTGATGAGCACTATCTGCCCAGATGCCAGTGGCCAGAGTTTCCTTCAGCAGCCGAAACTTGCCCCTCACGTCTGGAACGCTTGCTCTCATTCCGTCACTACACATTTAACAAAACGTTACAGTGCAGTTAGACCAAACTTGAGGCTTCACATGAAACGGAATGATGGCTGTCCCTTTATGGCCCGGCAGGGTTCATGTTACCAATCCCGGGTAGACTAGCTTCTACATGAAAACAGTTAAACTTACTGTCACAAACGCAGCTATTCATCTGAACTATATTATTATTACAGACAGTCATTCAGGATAGCCACACGACTACGATAAGTTAAACTGTCTAATCAAAATTAGCATGCTTCATTACTTATCCAAAACTATTGAGATGAGCGGAACAGCGAAAAGACTTCGAAACTGAAATCAAAGATATTTGTTTAAAAAAAACAGAGATTACAGAAGCTTTGATGAACGACACATATCGCCGTCCCACAATTGTCATATTTTATTACTTCAAGGGTGCATTTCACTCAGTGGATCGCAATGGTCTATTCGATATTCTGTCGCAAAGTAGTGTGCCAAATAAATATGTAAGTATTATATGCACACCTAAAAAAAACATTTCTCATTGCGTTAAGGTCCACAATGAATTAACACAACTACTAGTCTAGGCTGTCCACTTGTTCCAGTTGGTGTAACTTTATTAAAGATGCTATCATGAACGGCACACCTTCAAACATACAAGTTGCAAGTGTTGAGATTCTCCCACACGATATTCGAACTTGACTATGCAAATGATAACTTATTGTTATATTACAATCGAAATTATGCTCAGGTCACTGACTAGATTAGCAATCAGTTAAATACTGTTTGTTGCGAAGAACTAATATATATGCAAGTATGTATTAGGTTTTGCGAACCTAGTAACAAATTAGTTCAGTTGATGAAGGATAAACCAAAGGCAGCATGAACGGAAAGCTATCTCATGCACATTCGTTTCGTGCTTACTGGCGACTCATCAGTAGGAGCCGGTATTACGCTCTTTAACCACTATATATTTGGTAGAAGAATGTGGAATAATAGGACGGTACATCTCAGTCTATTATTCCACATTCTTATATATAGTGGTTAAAGGGCGTAATACCGGCTCCTACTGATGAGTCGCCAGTAAGCACGAAACGAATGTGCATGAGATTATACTTTCCGTTCATGCTGCCTTTGGTTTATCCTTCTGGTCACAACTGAACTAATTTGTTACTAGGTTCGCAAAACCTAATACATACTTGCATAGATTAGCAATCGTTGCTCCATATTTCTATATGAAATCTGCTCCCTCTAAATGTACGATACCCTTGCAGAAACATCCGCCATTCACTCCAACTCTGTGGCTGCAGTGAAGATCAAGACAATGTTGACGGTTTTACATATCTTGACAGCTCTATCAAAAATTCAGGCAATAAGAATGACGAAGCGAGTATGAGAATCGCGAAAGCTAGAGCAGCTTTCTCCAACATTCACCATTTTTGGAGAAACGCGGTTATTTCACTCTTCCTTAAAGGTCGTGCTTACAATGCATCTGTTCGTATTATGGTACCGAATCGAGTAGAGTAGCGATCTTGATGTCAACAACATCATTCACAGCAATACAAAAGACATAAGCAAATAATGGTTCAATGCGATATAACCATATGAATAATAAAACAAGAAAAAGATTCAAATAAGCAATAATATTAATTTTAATCAAGCCTGCGTCCACTAAAATCAATGCTTAAAACCTTAATCAGTTTTGTATTTTACTTGTATCTGCATATGCTCTCACCGATTGCAGCACAAACGACCATAAGGATGCTTTCTACTCCTATCTAATTCCGACCTAACGACTGGCAAACCGAAACTAGTTAACCCGGGAATGGAATCATGAACCTTGCCGGGTTTAAAAGGAGCACAGTCATCATCCCGTTTCATGTGAAGCCTCGAGTTTGGTCTAACTGCGCAGTAACTTTTATTGTTAAATGTGTAGTGACGGAATGAAAGCAAGCGTGACAGGCGCGAAGGGCAAGTTTTGGCTGCTGAAGGAAACTTTGGCCACTGGTATCTAGTGCCCATTAGTCTTGGTTGGCAGACTATATATATAACCATGAACGACATATGGTTATATGGCAGTGAAACAGTCACTCATGGCTTTTGTATGGCTGGGCATGATGATTAAGTTCACGGCTAAATAGAACATGCGGTTCAGATACAATCTTGGTTATGTGTGAAATAAATGCTCATGATGGGAGGTAAAGCCACGCAGAATTTCATCTATGTAGCAGATATACCTGAAGCTCAATGCGCAACGATAGAAGTTGGCGACTGTTGGATTGCTCGCAGAGCCCAACTAGTGAGAACTTAGCTACTATGAGACTACCCATTCAGAGTTATAAACAAGTCTAGTAAATGCGATATCAGATTTTATTTATTAGTTTGTTCATAACACTTTTGACTAATTGTAGACAGAGGAACTGGGAACAAGCATGTGTTAGTCAAAACACATTTCAGGTAATAATTCTGCCATAGTAATTTAAAAACTATAGACCGATGATTTATACCTGCTTATTATAAATGGATACAATCATCTCTAATAAAAGCCAATTATTTATTGCACTATTGTCGATTGCGCCGTGGATTGATTCATAGGCTAGATTAACGCAAAAAATAAACTATATTTATATTTATTCAGATAATCAGCTTTAATATAACAGAATTATTACCTGAAATGTTTCGTGACAAACATATGGTTGTTCCCAGTTCCAGTTTCGTAGAAATATTTCTTATACCTTTTTCTGTTAGTCTTCAGTAGTCCACAATTAATCAAGTATTATAAACAAACCAATAAGGCAAATGTGGTATTTCATTAAACAGATACATTTGTAATTCTGAATGTTTGCATATATATAAATACTGAGTTCAGCCAATCAAGTGAGAACACTAATTGTTTGTAACGTACCAAGTGAAATAAATTTATTAATTGCCATCTCATAGGTTAGGGACGGTAGCAAATTATAAATATACACTTAACAAAAATTACCCGATGTGTTGTTACTAACAAAGGATTGTTACCAGTCAGTTACTGAATTGAACGCTTATATAATTAAATAAGCATTGGTTGCGAGAGTGGGAAAAGCAAATTCTATAATCAAGGTTGTGGTCTTGATATAAACACCCCACCCATTATGTACACTTATTTTTCAATATAAACTAAACATTGCATAGTGTTGAAAAGGCAACTCATCCAGTAGGCCGGTTTTGTTCTTATTGGGAACTCACCACGTACTGTCCAGAATTTTCCGCAGACAGGGCTCGAACCTGAGCAGGTGTTATATCAAGACCGCAACCTTGATTATAGTAATTGTTATCACTGCCCACACAACTGATGTTCGTTTAATTATATAAATTTTCATTTCAATAACACTTCTCCATGTAGGTAAGGCATGAGGAAATCATATTTACTGTGCCTTCTGTGTGAGCATTTGTATGAAAATGGAGCATGCTCCGATTATGGATTCGGAAATTTGCATTTGAAGCATCAGCGAGTCGTGTAATAGCCTCAATAGTCAATTTTAGGGCAAAAATGCGGATAGCCACAACACAGATAGGGTATTTACTCTATACCATGTTTCGCAACAGTTTACTTTCCAACAGCGGTAGCAGGCTGGCTCAGGATGGTTAGAGCACCAGATTCCGAAGCAGACGTGCCCAGGTTCGAGTCCTGTCCGCGGCAAATTCTGGCCAGTACATGATGAGTTCCCAATAAGGACGAAACCGGCCTACCGGATGAATTGCCTTTTCTACACTGTAAGTAATTAATGGGTCAGGTGTTTATATCAAGATAGCAACCATGATTATAATAAGCGGGGCATGAAACAAACCGGATCTAATGAGATACAAGCAAAATCCCGTTTAACTTGAAGCTTGGAGTTCAGTTTAACCAAAATGTAAAACGTAGTGTTTAATGAGTAGGAGCGGAATGAGAGGACACCTGCCAGAGGCGAATAACCGGTTTCGGATTCTAAAAGGAACATGGAACATTGAAAAATAGTCAAAAAGTTCTTATGAATAGAAACTATTCCAACAAAGAATTGGCGATTTATTTTTACAACCAATAAATAACACTGAAAAATATAAACTAAACTGTGTATTATGGGTTGCGCGCCCGGTAACAAATTAGTTCAAATATGACCTAAAAGACAAACCAAAGTAAGCATGAATTGATATTGCATCTGCCGACGCGCAGGATAAAAGGAATCGCCACATCTGTTGAGTTAGGCAGGCTGGATAAGTGAAATCTGACTATTGCAGACCTTCATTTCCATGTCTGTCACATTTTTCCCTCTTAATTTAACAATGACGCTCTTTTAGATGGTATGGGAATGATGGATGATGATCATGTCAACTGAATTAAAACAATTGAGTCGTACTAGTCCTAAGCTTACGAACTAAATGGATCCCTGTAAACAGCCGACTATACGGTACGCTCAAAAATATCATAAATTTGATCCAGCGATACCTCTTATATGTATCGGCATATACTCCTACGGAATGCTTCAGACGACAACAACGATGCATTCTACTCAGCCAAGTTATTTACTAAGTAGAGCAAGAAGCTGATATACAGTCATCATCATTATCATGTCCAGCCACACAAAAGTCAAGTGACTGTCGAGTGGTGAGGGGACACCACTTGTACCAAATTCTCAAGAAACTCCATGAAAATGGAGCCGGCTTATCCTCCAAAAGGAGTCAGCCGCAGTAAATTAAAAGTAAAAGACTGTTTCATTGCCATATAACCATACGGAGTGAATGTAATATATATGAAAACAGAAATAATATATCAGACAAATTATTAGTGAGATTTACGAGAGAGAGGGGGGCAGATAGAGAAAGAATACCTAGTTACAATGAGTAAATTTATTGGGATAACTCAGAGAAATGAGGCAACTGAGCCTCTACACACCATTATGGCCAAGTTACCATTCGGGCAAGAAAACATCAGCAACACAGCTTCCTTACGCATTTCACTTTATCACGTGATAAACAGACAAAACCTCGCAGCTAACTTTGCCCTACTAAGAAAAGAAATTAACGAAGATGACTCTACTAGACATCTGCAACAAGATCGGCACTGAGCTGGATTCGATGACATATCACTAAGGGGTTCCATCCAAGAACTACGATGCACACGTGGACACCATCCACGCAGACGAGTGAGTCATATACTACCCAACTTGGATGTAACTGATTTCAATTGTTTCTGCCATGTAAAAATCTGCCAACCTTGTTTCTTACGCCAATTTTGTGCTGAATGAAAGAACTGAGATCTACAAGGCAATCGAATTGAGGGCATACGAAAGACGTGACCGAGTCAACGAAGTTGGTGGAGCCTTATTTGTTTTTCTAACGACGAGCTCTTATTGGCAGATCCAAAAATACGTCTACGGATGTCAACGTTAGTTATTCGTTGTTGGTAACCAACATGTGCTATACTTGCGAGCTTGAAGTAAACACCAATCCCATAGTATTTAACCAGTCGTCGAACAACATAACAAACCTACCGCCAGCCGGCGTTCGACGACTGGTTAAATACAATGGGATTGGTGTTTACTTCAAGCTCGCAAATTTGATTTAAAGCATTGTTACCACCACCCGCGTAATCAATTATTGTTAAATTGTATTGAAAGCTGCAAACAGTTAATGTTCGTGACTTCATAGAAATTGTGCGGCCGACATTTCCAGTCCAGTTCAATGTATGCGAGACTGCTAGATGTGAGAGCCGCATATCTAAATTTGATTTCCATATATATTCAATACAGTTTGATCCATGATAGTCAGTTTGCCGTCGTACTCTGATGATGATCATGGAAGGTCGAAACGCGTCAGTGCGTTGCGGCTGGCGGTAGTTTTGTTATATTGTTCAACGACTGGTTAAATACTATGGGATTGGTGTTTACTTCAAGCTCGCAAACTTGATTTAAAGCATTGTTACCACCAACCGCGCAATCAATTGTTGATAAATGTGCTATACTTCTCAAACAACGATGATCGAATGCCTGTAAGCGTCTCAGATCATCAACTCTAAGACGCCAAGTTTCACTAGCGTATAGTAAGACTGCGCGTACAGATGCATTGTAAACACGACCTTTAAGGCAAAGTGAAATATTTGCGTTTCTCCATAAATGACGAAGGTTCGAGAAAGCTACTCTAGCTTTCGCGATCCGTATTCTCACCTCGTCGGAGATATTGCCTACGTTATTGATAGAGCTCCCAAGATATGTAAACCTGTCGACTATGTCAAGATCTTCATTCTGCAGTCGTAACGTTGGAGTGAGTGGTGGGTGATCCTGTAACAGTATCTTACAGTTAGAGGATGCGAATTTCATACCGAAAGACGGAACAACGTCTGCTAATCTATTTAAGGTGGTCTGGGCAGCATGCTGAATATCGAATAATAGTACGATATCGTTCGCATAGTCAATATCGACTAGTTTATCTCCTGGGAGAACTTCAACTCCAGCGTCCTGAATGTGTGAGAGAGTGTTGTTCATAATAGCATTGATTACAAAATTAAACAAAAATGGGGAAAGTGGACAACCTTGACGAAAACCACTGCTGGTTGTAAATTTATGCGTTAATTCGTTGTAGACCTTAACGCAACCAGAAGTATTTGTGTAGAGAGTTCGTATAATATTTACAAATTTTGTGGGCCCACCGCTTTTCAACAAGATATGGAATAAAACATTGCGATCCACCGAATCAAATGCACCCTTGAAGTCTAGAAAGACGACTATTGTGAGACGGAGCACTTATTGGCAAATCCAAAAATACGTGTACGGATGTCAAGGTGTTATTCGTAGTTCGTAACCAACAACGATGATCGAATGCCTGTGAGCGTCTCAAATCATCAAATCTAAGACGCAAAGTTACACTAGCGCATAGTTAGACTGCGCGTACAGATGCATTATAAACACGACCTTAAAAGCAAAGTGAAATATTCGCGTTTCTCCATAAATGATGAAGGTTCGAGAAAGCTACTCTAGCTTTCGCGATCCGTATCCTCACCTCGTCGGACATATTGCCTACGTTATTGATAGAGCTCCCAAGATATGTAAACCTGTCAACTATGTCTAGATCTTCATTCTGCATTCGCAACGTTGGAGTGAGTGATGGGTGATCCTGTAATTGTATCTTACATTTGGAGGTTGCGAATTCCATCCCGAAAGATTGAATAGCGTCTGTTAATCTATTCAAGGTTGCCTGAACAGCATCCCGATTGTCATCCGATAATCGTCCGCATAGTCAAGATCAACTAGTTTACCGCCCGAGAGAACTTCAACGCCTGCATCCTAAATGTTTGGAAGGTTGGTGTTCATAATATTATAGATTACAAAATGAATCAAAATGGGGGAAGAGGACAACCGTGATGAACACCACTGCTAGTTGTAAAGTTATGTGTTAATTCGCTATAGACCTTAACGAGACCAGACGTATTTGGGTAGAGAGCGCGTATAACATTAACAAATTTTGTAGGCACAATACTTTTCAAAAAAATATGGAATAAAACTTTGCGATCTACCGAATCAAATGCACCCTTAAAGTCTAGAAAGACGGCTATTGTGGGACGGTGATATTTCACTTTTCAAGAACCTGAATTAACTTAAAACTATTATCTATAGAACCTCGTCCTAAGCGGAATCCGGCCTGTTCTTCACTTGTATATGATTCACGTGAAGCGCTATGACGTAGGATAATCGAAGCAAATAACCTAGATACGACTGGAGTCAAGCTTATACCGCGATGGCTTTCGGACGAATCACGGTTGCCATTTTTTAAAGATAGGAATGATGGTCGACTCATTTCAATGAAGTGGTACGTTTTCCTCATTCCATATGCTATAAAAAAGTTTGGTCTACGCTCTTGAAATTATATGGCCACCACCCTTAAATAATCCTGGAAGCAAATCATCGAAGCCTGCGGCTTTGCGGCGTTCGTCGACACTAAAATTCCACACTGTTGATGCGGACATGCTTTCGGGAATCGGAAGTGTTCAGCCCACCTATCAAGACGACTTATTTTATCGGTTATGAAATGATTGCTACTATCATTTATAGTTTCACTTTCTGGTTCAATACATTTCTAGATCGACTGTTAGACTACGCTTAAGTTGGCGTCTTATATTGCGACGAGTTTTATTATGAGTCGAGCCAGGTTGAATTTGGCGTCTTGTTTCGAGTATCTCAATAGATTTCACAGAGAGCCAATGATTATTTCTATGTGGGCCTGCAATGCCACATGCAGTAGTACCTGTATTGTTCATAGTGGAACTTATCTTAGACCAAAGTAAATTCGGATTTTTGACATCCAGACCAGTTAGATTAGACTTTAGGATATCTTCATAATTTTATCGGAAGGACGGTTGTTCGAGTTTGCCTACATCAAATTTTAGTGCAAATCTGCAACAGATAAGTGCATACAAGTATGTACTAGGTGTTGCGAACCTAGTAACAAATTAGTTCAGTTGTGACCAGAAGGATAAACCAAGGATAGCAGGACGAAAAGTATAATCTCATGCACATTCGTTTCGTGCTTACTGGCGACTCATCAGTAGGAACCGGTATTACGCCCTTTAACCACTACATATCTGGGTGAAGAATGTGGGATAATAGGACGGTACAATCTCCTATACGAATGTGCAAAACCGGCAATAGTGAAGCTAACATCGTATAGTCAACGACAATGCGACTTCAAAGTTAACTCACACTATATAATATATATACCGAGTCTGTTTAGGATACTAACACTATGGCTATTGTGTTAGTAACCGATACCAACATTATTGTACCGAAAAGATACATGGTACTAACACTATGGTTGCCGAGTCGGTGTATGGATTTACTGGAGTAACAGGTGTTCAGAAATAGTTGTCATTCTCAATTTCGGTGAACTATAGCATAAACTGATATCCATCTTGTTGGTACCATGTACTCACACAACAACCATAGAGTTTGTACCATGAACCTTTTCGGTACAATAATGTTGGTATCAGTTACTAACACAATACGCTATAATAAGTAGTATAATTTACAGACTATATATATATATATATATATATATATATATATATATATATATATTAGTTCTCCGCAACAAACAGTATTTAATCAGCTATAGGTGTTGTGCACGCATTCAGAACTGTAGTTCTTTTTGCAACACGTATGTCGACTAGGACCATGCACTTATCCGTTGCATTTTCGCTTAACAATCTTCCGGAAAACGAATGAAAATATACCTGAAAATTCTAAGGTAATTTTAGAAGCAAGGCGCCAAATTCCTACTAGTTCAGCTTACAATAATACTTGTAGAAATATAAAACGGTAATTTTAGTACAATCTAAATGTAGACCTTAAATCCAATTGGGTCAGAAGGACCGAAGAGACGGTAGAAGCGCTCGAATCAGGTAACCGCCGATATTTTTTTCAATTTATTCGCGAAAAAGTCCGAGAAAATCAAGTTGGCAAAATAGTACATGATAACAACTACAATCTAATAACCGATAAAATGTGTAGTCTTGATAGATGCACGAACAAAATTGGAACAATCATCGGTTGTTTTCCGATACAAACGCCTCTTCCAACTCTTAAGGCGCCTTAAAACTCTACGAGTATTATTATTGGCCCTGTTAGCATGAATTTGGCGCAGTTTTGAGAATACCCACAGATTTTTCAGACAAATAACTTATTTTTCGGCAACCTACAATGCTGCACAGTGGTGTCTGCAATTTGTATAGCAGATCTTATCTTCGTCCACAGTACGCTGACCAGATAATATCGATTTTAGATAAGTTTCATATTTTTGTTGGAATATTGACTGCTCGCGTTAGCTTATTTGGATAAGTGGAGTCTGAGTCGACATACGCGTTCCAAAATTACTGACAGTCCTGGATGCTACAACAGACTACGTTCTAAATATGTATAATTCCTGTATTGCGCAGCTATCCGACAGTCGTTCAATGCATTGGAAAGTGTGCAGCGTTGTTTAACAGAGTTTCCCGATATAATAGAAGATAGTAAAATGACGTTAAGTAGTATTATGGAAGTCTTAAATATTTGTAAGTCATCCACCTACTTTATGCTTCGAAATGAATTTTATAATGCACTATTTTGAAAAAAAACTGTTGTTAAAATCTCATCTCAAGCCAAACTTGTATGTGAGATTCTTGTATGATATATTCTAATTTGGAATCATGGTGATAATGAGCTCAATAAATTTCTGGAGTTAGCCAACCAGTTAGGTGAATTAAATTTTACATTAGAAAAAGAAAAAAATGAAGAATTACCCTTTTTTGATGTGAAAATAAAACGGAATTTTCCCAGATTGGAAAGAGATATTTTAGGAAAGTGTCTTATTCGGGGCTCTTTCTTAGTTTCTTCTCAAATAACCCATATTGAATGAAAATATGCATTCTTAAATCCGTGGTATGAAGGAGTCATGAAATAATGGATTTGAAAATTAGAGATAAGGAAATATTCGAACTAAACGGCTATCCGTCAAGTATAATAGATAGATTATTAAATGAGATTTTGTTGAGATTTAATGTTAATATAATAAACAAAGTAAAGAAGAAAACAGAACTAGATAAGCACAAAATTGTGGTACTACCTGATTCAAAATTGTGCAGTAAAAATTATAATAATAGCAGCTAAATAGAATATCAAAAGAATCTTAAGACAATCGCTTACTAAAGGCAATAAACTACCAAAACAAAAAGAAAAAGTAGAACCCCTTTAGACATAAGGAGTATAGGTGATACCTTGCAAGATTGCAAGCTGAGGTATATAGGCGAAACCATGCGCCCGAAAAATTTTCGTAGAGGGGAACACAAAACGATATGCAAATACGGACACATTCAAAGATCACATCTAGCTAGGCATTTGAAGGATACGGGGCATGAAATAAACTGGGATGGTTGTAAACACATCGCGTTATGCAAATGCAACAGATTAACTAGACAAATAAGAGAGTCGATTGAAACAAAATCAGCGTAGGATGTAATAAATGTAACATCGGTAGAAAAAATTTTAGGCCCAATATTTAATGAAACATTTTCTAGGGTCAGAAAATGGGAGGCAGATGAGCCTGATTTAAATGCAAACCTTAGTAAGAAACCCCGTCTATAGAAAACTGATTGTAAATGACTTGGATCGTTATTAATTTCTATATCCTTATCTTATTTTAGAAAAATAGTTCAAAAGATGGTATACAGATTTATCAATGTTTAGGAGATAGGAAATTATATATATTTGACGATTAGAAGACATTTGTCTCACTCTGTTGCTCGTATTTATATATATGTTTTTATACATATTTATATGTATTTTATATATTTATATAAGGTGTGAATAACAAAAAAATGAATAATAATTGGCCTTAGAGAAAATATTCATGGTTCACAACAAGCAAGTATCTTTTAAAGAGGTATTTTAAATAGGGGAGATAGAGGTGTATATATATATATATATATATATATATATATATATATATATATATTCTTTTGAAATGCGAGCTTTAATAAAATTCATTGTTCCCTTCTTGTGTGCAAAAACAAAAAGAAATTTTATCAGATATAAGAAAATTTTCTTTCTCATGGTCTTCTCAAATATCTACTCATGAACATATCTTTATATATAAATTGGAAAGCAAAACAAGATAGAAATATGTGAACAAAGAGAGTGTGAAAAATAGAAACCAATCAAATTGCGTGCGTCACATCCAGTTCAAGCTCAATGCTTGTACGTGCTTCTTCTGCTTACATAAATCCGGCTGCAATTTGTTTATCCATAAGGCTTCGTATGTGGCTAGCTCCTTTTTGTTTTTGCATTTAGTAATTACTTTGAATGCTACGTCTGGAGAACATACGTGCGATGTTTCGATGTGTTGCGCAATAGCAGACGTATTCACCATTTGATTTAAAACAGGCGTTTAAGTTGCAATGTTCTCTCATTCGAGTAATTAACCGTCTGGTCGATCGGCCTACGTAAGTTGATCGACAACTTGCGCATGTATATTGGTAAATAATATTTGATATCGACATTAACGGCTGTTTCTCTTTGATTGCTGGTAAAGGCAAGTGTGTTACCCTAAATAACACTCGTAGTTTGGCTGCATTAAATGTGCGTGTTAATGCTGCTTCAACTTTCTTTTGTGCCATTCGGGAAACTGCATCCCCTTAAATGGGATGTTTAGGTAGACTGTTTTCTTTTCTGGCCCATAATACGTCTGTTTCTGTTTAATTCCCCTTTTAATAATTGATTCAATTAATTGTCTGGGATAGCCATTAGACAATAAATCGTTAATTGCTTTATTATATTCATTTTCTTTAGAATCTTGACTAACCAACCTGTCAATTCTTGAAAAGCAACCACGAACTGTTGATAATTTATATTGAAATGGCACAAAACTGCTGTAATACAAATACTGTGCAGACCATGTTGGTTTATGGTAAATTGTTCTGTTTAATTTACCATTAGTTTCTTTCTTTAATAGTACATCTAGGAAAGGCAGACAGTCATCTTTCTCGTGCTCTGACGTGAAGCCGATATTCTTATGTGCTTTGTTGAAACTTTGAAGCAATGTTCGTGATTGCGACCTGTTCTTAAGTACAAGAAATATATCATCCACGTACCGTATATATTGAGCACATTTACTTATGTCACTCTTTAATGATGCATTTTCTAGGTGCCCTAGAAAAATCTCAGCCAACACTGGAGATAAGGGGCTTCCCATTGCGACACCATCAGTCTGTTTGTAGATGCTTCCATTAAAACGAAATCGTACGTCTTTCGTGCATAATAAGATAAGCTTGCGTAGAGTTTGACCTGGCACCGGCGATGGTAATATGTCGTGTTCTACCGCTTTGACTATAATGTCAATGGTTTCATCAATTGGAACATTTTTAAACAAAGACGTAACATCAAAAGATACCATAATCTTGTTTTTAACATTTATATCTTGAATTTTGTTTACAAACTCAAACGAATCGGCAACCGAATGATTACCTAGTAGTTTACGTAATGGTTCAAGTAAACGAACTAGCCATTTAGCTAGTGCATGAAACGGAGAATTTACCATTGATAAAATTGGCCTCATAGGACAACCTCTTTTGTGTGTTTTTGGTAATCCGTACATTATTGGTGTAGATGATCCAACTGGCTTGAGCTTCTGTGCAGTGGCCTCATCAATAAAACCGGCATCTGTCAAAATCTTAATTTCATTTATCACTTTGCGCTCCACCTTGTCAAATTCAAATGCTGCCTCAAAATCAACATCGCATTTATTAGAAGGATGTATTCCATAATTTCGGCCCATCGATAGTGCCTCCATTGTTAGCTGATCGATTGGCACTTTTGATAAGTTAAGCACACGCTTATCAAGATCGGTCGGTATTAAATCACACAAAACTCCAGGTTTTATATCTTTTTCCAATTTATTCAAAATTCTTGCTTTATCTTTCCTCATAACTGTCGGCAAAAACATCAGAAATTTCATTCTTGCAAAAAGACTTAGTTGAAGCAGCATTAACACGCACATTTAATGCAGCTAAACTACGAGTGTTATTTAGAGTAACACACTTGCCTTTACCAGCAATCAAAGAGAAACAGCCATTAATGTCGACATCAAATATTATTTACCAATATACATGCGCAAGTTGTCGATCAACTTACGTAGGCCGATCGACCAGACGGTTAATTACTCGAATGAGAGAACATTTTAACTTAAACGCATGTTTTAAATCAAATGGTGAATACACATTTGCTATTGCGCAACACATCATCGAAACATCGCACGAATGTTCTCCAGACGTAGTATTCAAAGTAATTACTAAATGCAAAAAAAGGGAGCTAGCCACATACGAAGCCTTATGGATAAACAAATTGCAGCCGGATTTATGCAAGCAGAAGAAGCACGTACAAGCATTGAGCTTGAACTGGATGTGACGCACGCAATTGATTGGTTTCCGTTTTTCACACTCTCTCTATGTTCACATATTTCTATCTTGTTTTGCTTTCCAATTTATATATAAAGATATATATATATATATATATATATATATATATATATAGTTCTCCACAAACTGTATTTAACAATCATCATCATCATTATCATCATGTCCAGCCACACAAAAGTCAAAAGTGACTAATGTTTCACTGCCATATAACCATAAGGAGTGAAAAAATTTATATAAGTGAATTTAGACAAATTATTAGTGAGATTTACGAGAGAGAGAGAGGCAGAGAGAGAAGGAATACCTTGCTACTATGAGTAAATTTATCAGGATAACTCACAGAAATGAGGAAAACTAAACCTCTCCACAACACCATTATGGCCAAGTTAGCATTCGGGCAAGGCGACATCAGCAATACAGCTTCCTTGCGGATTTCACTGTATCACATCATAAACAAACCAAACCACGCAGCTAACTTTGCCCTACTAAGAAAAGAAAGTTAACTGTTATATATTGAATTGAATGATGTCATGTTTACCGTGAAATGTGATAACTGATATCGATCAAGGCCACATAAGTATGGAATTATTGGAGTAACAGGTGTTCAGAAATAGTTTTAATTCTCAATTTGGTGAGCTACAGCATATATTAAAATCCATCCTGTTGGTGCCACGTACCGACTGGGCAACCATAGTGTCAGTAACATGTACCTTTTCGATACTATGTTTGCTTACTTATTCGTATAGTAGATTGTAGTCCTTTTTTCCCACATTCCTCACCAAACTATATAGTGGGCAAAGGGCGTTATACCGGCTCCTGATAAGTCGCCGGTAAGTACGAAACGAATGTACAAGAGAGGATACTTTCCGTTTATGCTGTCTTTTGTGTATCCTTCCGGTCACAATTGAACTAATTTGTTACTGCAGATCATAGTCTACGTTAAAGTTTTCAATGAATAAATTTTCTAGACTGACCAATTACAAGACGGAAAAGGACAACGTAAATTAATCCATAAAAATGTAATGTGTTCACAAGATTTTACATTCGTAGGGCGGTATCTAGGTTGCTTTTCTCATACTCAATATAGTTAAGGCTTATAACGACAAAATTCAAGCTACTGGCATGCACGTGGCGTGAATGCTCTCGGTAACAGAATGGGAGAAGGCGATTTCTAGCGTCATTTACAAATATTATTATTATTCCAAACAGGGGATAAGAGAAATAAAATTTCAATTAAATTAACAGCCAGGCGAAGCTCGTCAGCCTTCATTGGCGAGCCACCTAAAAGCATGATGACTGACTCCAAAGCATCCATCCTTACCGAGAACGAGTGACGTAGCGGTCTCTTATAGTCCATGAATAAATATGAAATACACAACTGATACGGCTTCGATAATATATCGGTCGACGTGCATGCTAAAAGTGTCACCTTTTCTGCTAAATGTCGCAATGCGGATAAGCGAAAATAAGCTTTTACGGATAGCCTGAAATGGGGTCCTCAACGTTGAAGGCTGCTTATGTGAATCTAAGATAGGAGCAATAGTGTCGCGTACGAATCGTAGTAAGTACTGATAGCACTAACTTGAAGCATTTCGTCAGAGGTCATTTATTGTCTTATAAGCCACTCTGTTCCGATAGCAATAAAAGCGGCATCTTACCGCAAGGTGTAGAGTTGTTACTCGTGTAGGTGGGACGGTGACATTCCATCGTACTCAGATAGACCACATCCTGTTTAGCAAACTTTGGTTGTCTTCTGTCCAGGACGCGGGTGACATTTCATGGAGTTTCTTGGGAATTTGGTACAATTGGTGTTCCCTCACCACTCCATGAAATGTCACAATCTGGAGCCGGCTTATCCTCCAAAAGGAGTCAGCCGCAGTAAAGTAAAGTAAGTAAGGACTCGGGTGCGTACCACGTATGTTGTACATTGTCAACTAACTGGTCTGACGAGTCTTTCGTCGAATGGAATAAGAGAAATTTCACGTCATGCGGCAGTCCTGATTAAGTCGGAATATACGTGTACTGAAAACGGATACAATTGTGCAAAATGACTTCAGGAATGCACGTTTCTGATGGGCAACACGTAGCCACAGCAGATAGCGTAACGAATGGCATCTGGAAAATTTAGGGAAGCGTCGGCTTTCCTCCTACAATAAAGCTTTCGAATTCGTTTTCAAAGTCGAGTAACATTTAAAAAATTTTAAAACAGAATAACCTGCGAAACTAGGAAATCGCAGTCAAGCTCGTAAAGTCCGCAAGGAAATTGCTACTAGCCTCGCGGTGAATAAATTTCAATCCTGAAGCAGCGTCGAAGCGTAATAATCATTTAATGTTATACCATCAATCCAAAGTATTAGCCGCAGTCATATTTCTAAGTTTACGCACGGACCTAGTTTCAGAAGGGTGACTTGTCAAGCTTTTTAAGATGTCCTTAGCTAGATAAATATGGAAACAAGTATGCTAAACGATGGAAACCGTAACTACAACATTTGAGAGAGCCCACGAAAATCGATATTCTCCCAAGGGAATTACTTGTCTGATGATGCTCTAAACTGGAAGAATCCGCCCTGAATGAGAAGAGAACGTACATGGAGCATAACTGCATATAAGGTGACTAACACCCCTACCAACTATCGTGCCATCAGTTTACGAGGTGCTACATCACGAGTAATCGATGTAGGATGATGAAATCGAGAACAGCAGATTGGCATAAACACAACAGAGCTTCGAACGAGAAGTGGATGTAAACTACGGCGTTCTCTTGACCCGCGTCATCCGTATCGGTGACGAAAAATTTATGCCTACTTATGTAACTCAGCCGAATAAAATTTTGTTTCGCAAGATGTTGTGTTGAGCCATACTTAATAATGGCATTCTGGTAAACATTTTTCGATAACATGAAGCCTTTTAAAATGACACACCAGCATATACTTTCAAAGTAACTCTTCAGAACACTTTTACAATTGTTTCTGGCACTCAAAAATAATTAATCACTAATCTTAACCAATTGAATCACGCTATTATCGATTAAGCTAAGGTAATTCCACCATCGTTGTAGCCGGCTTGCTTATCTTGAATATATTGATAATACTGTTCATATTGTATAAAAGAAAGATATGCACTTGCTAGTTATCCGATACGGCTTGTAGCTAAACCTCTAAACAACTTTCATTAAACATAAGACCGCTCCGTTGTAAATTGTTATGGACCTCAAATATTTTGGAACTATGATGACACCATACAATTCAGCTATTTACAAGATATTGTAAACGCGTAAGCCTTGTTGAATATACCTTCGGCAGATTACGCAACCACTCTAGAATCACGTGTTTTTTACTAATCACAATGTCCAAGGCCTTTCCATATAGCACATCGCGAGTATTGGAAGATGTCTCAACATTTACTAGCACACTGATTGCCTATCTAACAATAGGACAACAACTGTTATTTAAAAACTTCATTCGTAGGTTTATTCGAGAGGTTCGTCTGTTCTTCTAAATTTTTACTACTTATCTTGGCATGAGTTTATTAAGACTGCACAATCTTTTCGTGCTTACGACTCATCAGTAGGAGCCCGTATTACGCCCTTTATCCACTATATATTTTGGTGAGGAATGCGGGAAAATAGGACGGTACAATCTCCTATTGCTTACTGGCGACTCATCAGAAGGAGATTTTACCATCCTATTATCCCATATTTCTCACCAAAATATAAAATTGGTAAAGGGCGTAATACCGACTCCTACTGATGAGATGTCAGTAGGCACAAAACGAACGTGCACAAGATTTTACTTTCCGTTGATACAGTATTTGGCTTATCCTTTTGGTTATATTTGAAATTATTTGTTACTTGGTGCGCAATACCTATTACACAATTGCATGTATATTATTTTTCGGCCAAAAACAGTATCTACCAGTTATTAACACTGTATTCGACTTATTGGGCTCCCTATCCTATAAAGCGAAGTCACATTGAATTACGTCATTTCACATGTTTAGCATGAAAACATGTTCCAAATCATATAAGTAATACTCAGCCAATCGAGTTTCACTTAGTTGTGCAAAATATTAATGGTCATGGATATTCACGCGCCCCGCACTTATCTAGAGAAAGAGAAGTCAGAAGTAGAAACTATATGGATAAATGAAATATTGCGCTTGTTTCATTGGCTTCTAAGATTTGTGACGTACAGAAGACTGACGAAGAATTCTGAATAAGGAATCTGAAATGTTTCCATCGAAGACAAAAATTGAAAATTAGCCTGTGCTAGACACAACACAAATAGGGTAATTTTGAAACACTAATTAAAATAGAATCACAGCAGCAACGCCGCTAAGTTGTACAATAGATATATGCATGTCAAGAAGCAACTCGTGGGGCAAGTGTCAAATATTTATCTTTTAAAGTTATATTGAAAATATTTCTTTGATCCTAAATGTTTTCGAATTAAATTAAATTTGAAGTTAAACGCGTATTGTATATCTCATAGGTATGACCTTTGAGGAAACATTGTGAACACATTGGTTCATGATATAAATAAAAATAATTTTTTACTTGTTCAGAAGAAAATCAAATTAATACGGACGCTTCTTTCGCTTTTTCATGCATCTAGATATGACCCAAAATAGAGAAATTAAAAAAGTCAGAATTAAATTGGATAGAAAGCTGGCCGATTTGGAAATTTCTTGATGCTTCCGAGACGGTACCAAATCAATCGCAGTTAATCATGTATTATATGTATCAACACTACATCAAGGTAAATCAAGTTGAATTTCTTAATCGTCATTCGGACATTTCAATGCACGATCAGTTATAAATGAGGTCATTACAGAGGCTGCCAAAACGGCACAACTTCTTTATACGTTGCTCTAATGGTTTTCAACACTAATAGGAAAAGTTAAGCCACACTACGAAATTAAACCTCTCAGAAATGAGTTAATATCTAATAATGTTATATGTCTAAAAGCGGATAAAGGAAGAGCTACACTTCTGATGAGTCAATCCGAATATAGTATTAAAATATTAAAATAATTATGTAATTCCGAAGTATGCGATAAATAATAAAAGACAGAACTGATTGTTCTCAAGGGCAAGTAAAATTCTTATTCAATAATACGATAGCCAATGAGGAACTGAATTCTGCACATAGTAACACGCTCATATAAACGGATACAGTTGCATCTACAGTGTATGGTTTGGTTAAATTGCATAAACATGATAGTCCATTAAGAATTACTTTCTACATCAACCGTACCTAAACATATAAAATTTCTAAGTTTCTGAGTCATAGGCTAAGTATATATTCATATTTCTTAAACCATGCATTGTAGAATTCTTATCAATTGGTTCTAATATTTTATAAATGTGTACAAGATGAAGATGATAGGTTAGTAAACTTAAATGAAGTTTATATCTACACAAATATAGAGATACATGAAGCCCTGGATTGTATTAAACATTTCCTTGTTGATCCTCCATTAATGATAGACTGAAAAGGAAAACTGGACACATTTTAGAAATTATGTGTTTATGTATGCTTTCTTCTTATTGTAATTCAGCAAACAAATCTTTAAAAACTTTAGAAGTGTACCAATGTGACAACATTTGTCGGTTCCAATAACAAATATCTTAATGCATTATTTGGAAAATAATCTTATTGATAAGACACCACTGAAGCCTGAATTTACAACACACGGTTCTTAAATAACATTAGTTAGGATAAAATGGTAACATTTTTAAATTTAACGAATCGGATGTGCGAACTTCAATTTACTCATGAATGAGTGATTTATTGTTTTTGGATATCCAGTTAATTAGCAACAGACAAAAATTAGAAAGGGATATTTTTAGGAAGGAGATATTCTCAAGAATCCTTCCCAATTTCAAGTTAAATCGCATAAGTTACAAGCAACACTGTAACTTAGATTCATCGGAAATAAGCCTTAGACTAACAGATACAAAACAGGAAGTTGGAATTAGATAGACTGCACGATATATTCATGTAAAGTTCCCATTGTAGGATTGACAATGACGGAAGTCGAAAGAAAAAATTAATCGTAATTTGAGGAATGTAAAATTTCGAAGATTGAAAGAATATCGTAGAATCAGGTACTACTGGAGTCTAAAATACGCAGGAATGTTAAATCAGTAGCTTTAGAAGGCAATACAAGAACAGTTTTAAGACAGTCGATTACCCTGGACACTAGAGTTCCCGATGAAGAATAAAAAATTGAACTCTTTGGAACATAAGAGTTTATCAAATCCAAAACAAATAATGTAGTCTCATGTATGTTTGTGAAATGACGCGTCCAATCAAGATAAGAGAACATAAAACTGCATACAAGTATAGACATGTCACTAAATCTGATTTTGCCCGTAAAGCGGTGGAGACTAGATATGCTACTGACTGGGATAATTGTAGACGCATGGTGCTATTTAGACTTAACAAAATGACGAGACTGATTGAGTAATCTATCAAAATTAAATCAAGAAATGATAATATGAATGAAAAATCTGTAAAAATCAATACGTTTGATTTGGAATACATCAGTAGCTAATGATAGAAAAAGCCGATGGCACGAATCAAAATTTGAAGGTGGCTCAAGTAAAAAAATTAGGAATATCGGCTTCTATTTGGCATATTAACTCAATACTGGTTAATCATTTATTGATATAAAAATCATTCTGAACTTCTTCCTTTGACTGTTCGTTTATTGTAATTGTATATTATGGTTCTTAATGAGTTGAACGCTCATTGAAGGACTATATATTTTCTTTGTTTATTCATTCGTTAATTAAATTCCATAACATATAGATTGCTGTTTCACTTAGATGGATATACATGATTATTATTTATTCGTTGTACATAGAAGTTATGGGCATACATACCAAATTTACAAGATTTTGACTAGAGGAAGTTCAGTCAGAATTGTAAACGACATAGCTAAAGGAAATATTACACATGTCTCAGTAGCTTGTTACCAAGACTTGTGATGTACAGAGCAAGGAAGAAGGATTCCGAGATGTATTCGCTCGCTTTAAGCTATTACATTGAAAAATATGCGTCAAGAGGCATTAATCATAAGCAAAATTTACGAGCAAACCAGTTATTTCTGACCACTATTTGATATACCACTAGCATAAAACCTTGCCATGAAACAGTCATTGAATTTATTGTAGCGCTGTTAGACAAGGCCACACATTCTGCTCAACAGACAACTGGCACGATGCCTATTATAGGCTTGGCTACTTAAGCCATTTTTAAAATAGGCTTTACTTAATCTTACCCTGTTGGAGATCTATATAAACATTTATTATTATATTAGTGCCATTAACTGACCCTTGGCATTCATGTTCGGCAAGAGCCTTTCGAAGAAACAAGCTTTGCCCTTGTATTAGGCATTTATAGAAATATGGAGCACGTGAAAGAGAACATCGGTCTTGTCGTAGCTGACTCTAATGGTGATATAGAAAAGGTTTTGAAGCTAATCAAAATGGGCGCAGAAGTATATTTTCAAGTAAATAATTTTTGTGAATATCCATGCTTATATCTTCCAATACATTCTTTGTGCTCTTAGATGACGCTCTCAAAATCAATAATATATCAGTTACATATTAAATAAGACGCTTTATGTATGAGGTATTGTGGACCTAGCACCGAATTAGTCCAAATAGTATCAGAGGGATTTACCAAAGTCAGCATGAACAAAACTAATTATAATAATAAATTCATATTTTACAACGAAGGCCATTTGGCTCAACAATTGAAAATATCAAGGTATAAATCAAAATTAGGATTATGTAGGTTTGAATGAGACTGACTAGCCATTGTTAATCAATATAGATAACTGTGGGGCTGGTACAAGATGCGTAAGAAATCTACTGTCTGCAGCCTATAGCAGTGTCATGTCTAGGTAAAAAATGTTGGCTGTGATTACGATAAAATCGACGAATGAATTTATGATGGAATTTAATTTCAACAGAAATGAGAACTTCAGTCTCGAGCATCAAGGATGCATTAACTGCGCAACAATCTCGAGTGAAGTAAACACAATTGGCTAGTGATAATAAAGACAAGATGAAGAGGCCCATAAGGATGGACAGGAAAATCTCGTTACTGCATTATGAGTGTCTAATAAGGAGCATTGATGTGATAAAATGCGTTTAAGACACGAGACAACGAACAAAAGATTAACGTTGTCACAATCTGATGAGGATCTTATGATTTACAGTGGCTTGATATTGCATAACATTAGCACAGTCGATGAGACCGAACCACACTATATGAACAAGTTTCGCTGTTTTAAATCAGGCAACATGCAAAACACAGCACGAACATGTGCTTTCCAATAGAAAATTGATAATTCGCTTAAGTTTCTGAAGGAAACGTTGGCGACTGATGATCTCGCAGATTGTGCTCGTCAGCTTTGATTAAGAGACCATCTGAGAAAAGGAAATTGACTCAAATTCATGGCCACTAGGAATGAATGGTATAATATTCATTGGGGTGCGCGCATATCCATGAATATTACAAAAATATCGATTCCATGTAACGTTGGCCGTTACGTCGGATGAAGTTACTGTCTTATATACTTATTCTGGCAGGATGGATATGTGAAATCAATCTTTGCACACCTTTCTGTCAAATCTGCATCTTTGGGTTTACTTCCCCTTTACTTATCTAATTAAACATGCTTGTATATGCACTGAGTAAGATTGTTGATCAAATTACTGCGCCAATTATCATATTGCCAAATATCGAAAATATGTCAAGTAACTCACCATGTATTGAACCTGGATGGGTTTTAATTTGGACGCGTTTGATGTGCGAATGTTGATTATATTTAAGTAATCATCGATTATACGGATGATAACCAGATTAAATGATCTAGTTTTCGCGCTTGAATAGATTATCAGATGTTCCATCCTTCGGTATGAAGTTATACAGGATCACCCACCACTCACATAAACTATGTGGCTGTAAAGAAAAGATCTGGCTGTTTTTGAACCATAGACTGTCCCGTAGCCATAGAAATTCCGGCCTGATGACCGGCGGACACAAGCTAGCCAGCCTGGGAATCGTGGCACGAACCTTGACGAGACTAAAAGGGACATGGTCATCAACCAGTTTCATGTAAGCCTCGAGTTTGGTCTAATTACCCAGTAACATTTAATGTTAAATTTGTAGTGACAGAATGATTGCAAGCGTGCCAGACACGAAG
Source organism: Eudiplozoon nipponicum (assembly GCA_029291075.1). Classification (NCBI taxonomy): domain Eukaryota; kingdom Metazoa; phylum Platyhelminthes; class Monogenea; order Mazocraeidea; family Diplozoidae; genus Eudiplozoon; species Eudiplozoon nipponicum. Next base: position 81,335 of record JAQBSW010001302.1, on the reverse strand, counting down.
GGCAGGTTTCGGCTACTGAAGGAAACTTTGGCCACTGGCATCTGAGCAGATAGTGCTCATCAGCCTTGGTTGGCAGACTATCTAGGAGGACATCTCCTCACTAGGAATGGGCGACCTAGTGTTACAATGATTACACACTACATCCGCCGTCGCGCAGTATAAATAGGGTCGTCTGATCTGCTGAACTGTGCAGGGTGGGTAAGCGAAATCGGGCTACTGCAGGTAACTATCTCCCATTCTGCCTCCCTTCCTTCCCTTTCTTCTTCTCAATCTAACAATAACGCTCTTTTAGATACTATGCAAATGGTTGGTGTATAGTATGTTTATATGGCAGTAAAAATTAGTCATAAATAGCTTTTGTATGGTTTTGCATTATGATTATGATTAGGCATTCAAGCTTTCCTAAGCCATCCTACCGCAAGATGGCTCAGTGGTTAGAGCACCAGATTCCGAAGCAGACGTGCCCAGGTTCGATTCCTGTCCGCGGCAAATTCTGGCCAGTACATGAGTTCCCAATAAGGACGAAACCGGTCTACTGGATAAATTGCCTATTCACACTATACAATTCTTAGTTTATACTGTCATATGTAAGTAATTAATGGGTCAGGTGTTTATATCAACACCGCAACCTTGATTATAATAAGAATCTAACTAGGCCGTAAGATCATGTGTGCTTTGCATCTCTACTTTCGTTATTTTTAAAGCCGAGTCGAAGCTTGAGGCGTTTAAAATCATAACCTCCGTTGTCTATTCAAATTCCATATATTCCATAGATGGATCTATTAATAAGAGCTCTTCGTTAGACAAACAAATAAAAATCTAACAGCCGGGCTGGTCGGACCACGCATGCCTGAGTTCAATTATCCTGTAGAGCACTCCCTTTCAGCAACCGCCGGTTTGGCATAAGACAGTGACAAATGTTTACCTGAAAACAGTAAAATATCTACAATCAAGTTTGGAAGTAAGGTCCTAGTTAGTCCAAAAAATTATTACTATGTGCTCACTGCAAAAATTGGCATCGCTTTGTAGCAGCGGCGACCTCGCCAATCTGTAGTATTTGCCTTCTTATTAAATGTCTTGCCTAAAATTACCCATTTAACACGGAGATTTTCTCATGGTTATCAAGGGATATAGCGAAAACGGCAAGAAAGTTGTATTGCCGATATCACCTTTCCTTTATGTTGACTTGATCCAGGTTGTGTAGTGCATCATCATATCCAGCCATACAAAAGTCAATAGTGACTAATGTTTCACTGCCATATAGCCATAAAGAGTGAAAAAAAGTATATGAGTGAATTTAGACAAATTATTAGTGAGATTTACGAGAGAGAGAGAGAGAGAGAGTCAGAGAGAAGGAATACCTCGCTACTATGAGTAAATTTATCAGGATAACTAAGAGAAATGAGGCCAACTAAGCCTCTCATAGTACCATTATGGCCAAGTTAGCATTCGGGCAAGGCGACATCAACATTACAGCTTCCTTGCAGATTTCACTGTATCACATCATAAACAAACCGAACTTCGCAGTTAACTTTGCCCTACTAAGAAAGGAAAGTTACGAAGATGATTCTACTAGACATCTGCAACAATATCGCCACTGAGCTAGATTCGATGCCATATCGCTAAGAGTTTCTAACCAAGAACTATTATGTGCACGAAGACCCCATCCTGGCAGACGAGTGGGTCCTCTACTACCCAATTTCGATGTCAGTGATTTCAATTGCTTCTACCATATCAAAATCTGCCCACCTTGTTTCTTACAGCAATTTGGTGCTGGACGAGAACAGAGCTTTACTAAGCAATCGAAACGAGAACATGTGCAAAACGTGACCGAGCCAACCAAGTTGATGGAGCCTTATTTGTTTTTCTAACGACGAGCACTTATTGTAAGATCCAAAAACACGTCTACGGATGTCAATGTTAGTTATTCGTTGTTGGTAACCAACATGTGCTATACTTCTCAAACGACGATGATCGAATGCCTGTAAGCGTCTCAGATCATCAACTCTAAGACGCCAAGTTTCACTAGCGTATAGTAAGACTGCGCGTACAGATGAATTGTAAACACGACCTTTAAGGCAAAGCTTTCGCGATCCGCATTCTCTCCTCGCCGGACATATTGCCCACTTTATTGATAGAGCTCCCAAGATATGTAAACCTGTCGACTATGTCAAGATCTTCATTCTGCAGTCGCAACGTTGAAGTGAATGGTGGGTGATCCTGTAACAGTATCTTACATTTAGAGGGTGCAAATTTCATACCGAAAGACGGAACAACGTCTGTTAATCTATTCAAGGTGACCTGGGCAGCATCTTGATTGTCAAATAATAGTACGATATCATCCGCATAGTCAAGATCGACTAGTTTATCGCCCATTATAACTTCAAATCCAGCATCCTGATTGTGTGGGAGTGTTGTTCACAATAGCATCGATTACAAAATTAAACAAAAATGGGGAAAGTAGACAACCTTGATGAACACCACTGCTGGTTGTAAAGTTATGCATTAGTTCGTTGTAGACCTTAACGCGACCAGAAGTATTTGTGTAGAGAGCTTTGTATAATATATCATAGAAAAACGGTGATATGTCTCTATTCGAGCATTTGGCTTAACGTAAAAATATTATTTATACAACCTCGTCCTGCACGGAATCCGGCCTGTTCTTCTCTTATATGTAATTCACGTGCAGCGCTAAGACGATAATCAAAGCAAATAACTTATATGCGAACGGAGTCAAACTTATACTACGATGGTTATCGCACGAATTACGCTAGACTTTTTGAAGATGGGAATGATGGTCGACTCATTCCAATCAAGTGGTACGGTTTCCTAATTCCATATAGTATGAAAAAGTTTTGTCAACGCTCCTGAAATTATATCGCCACCATCCTTAAGCAATCCTGGAAACAAATCATCGGGGCCTGCGGCTTTGCGGCGTTTAAGAGATATAATTGCATCGCGCACTTCTAACTCGGATGGTTCCTCGAGACTTACATTCCACACTGTTAATGCATACATGCTTTCGGGAATCGGAACTGACACGGGTAGCCAAGAAAATTGATCTATAAAGTGTTTAGCCCACCTCTCAAGATGACTTATTTTATCGGTTATTAAATCGTTCTTACTATCATTTATAGTGTCACTAACTTATAATTTTCTCGGACCTGTTGCGTGGATAAGTTGGAACAAACAGCGACTATTACCTGACGCGAAAGCTACTTCTATTTCTTCAGCCTTTGTTGTCCAAAAATTTTCCAGATCCACTTTTGGACAGTGCTTAAGTTGGCGTCTTATATTGCGACGGGTATTATTATGAGTCGAGTCAGGTGGAATTTGGCGCCTTATTTCGGGTATCTCCATAGATTTTACAGAGAGCCAGTGATTATTTCTACGGGAGCCTGCAATGCCTCATACAGTAGAACCTGCATTGTGCATAATGGAACTTATTTTGGACAAAAGTATATTCGGATTTTCACTATTCAGACCAGTTAGATTAGACTTTAGAATGTTTTCATAATTTTGTCGGAAAGACGGTTGTTCAAGTTTGCCTACATCAATTTGAGGTTTATTCTTAAATATTTTCCCGAAAAATTTTAGTGAAAATCTACAACGGATAAACACATGGTCCAAGTCGACATAAGTGTTCCAAAAAGAGCGACAATCCTGGATGCAACCACGCAATCTATAACTAATCGCTACATGATCTATTTGAGTCCACCGTTGTTCGGCTGCTGGAGGACGCCATGTAGCACAACGTTTAACACTACGCCTGAAGTTTGAACTACTTAAATATAGTCTAAGTTCAGCGCAGCAATCCACAAGCCGTTCACCATTATCGTTGCGCGTCGAGCTTAAATTGTATCTTCCACCTAAATGAAATTCTGTTACTTAAGCCACGAACTTGACCATTAATATAATCCATAACCAGGACTATATCTGAACTCCGTGCTATATTTAATAAGGAGCTTAATTCGGAGTAAAAAGCGTCCTTGCTTTCGTATATGCTGCAATCAGTATGAGCATTTGCAGATACAACGAAGAGACAACTATGATAACGGTTATTTGCTTTAATTTTTGTAGATGTATTTAAACCTGCCGCACACAGTCGTCTATTTAAAGGGATCCATTCAATTAAGGAAGCTTCAGCCCGCGCGCCAAGGGCAATACCAACGCCACATTTACCGGCTTGAGAGAACTCTGTGGAACCAGATGTTCGAAGCCAATAACGCGTAGATAGGGATGGTGCAACCAGTTCTGTAATGCGCGTAGGATCCTGTATTCTGGTTTCAGATACGCAACATATGTCGATTTCTAATTTATCCGACGTACGAGCAAGAGATTCTTGTTTTTTTAATGTTCTCACATTAAAACCTAACCTAGGTTTAATGAATGATCGTCTACTAGAACCATTTTCGATATTTGGCAACCTGACATTGGGCTCAGTGTTATGATCTAAACCAACCACATTTATAGTATCTAAAAGAGTGTTATTGTTAGATTGAGAAGAGGAAGGGGAAGGAAAGGAGGCAGAATCGGAGATAGAGTTGCCTGCAGTAGCCTGTTTTCGCTTATCCACCCTGCACGGCTCAGCAGATAAGGCGACCCTTTTTATACTGTGCGACGGCCGATGCAGTATGTAATTATTGTAAGTTGTACTTGTCATGGTTATATGTGGACTGTAAAAGAACACTAGGTCGCCCATTCCCAGTGATGGTTTTTATTCTGAGTTTTCCTTCTCCTAGATAGTCTGCCAACCAAGGCTGATGAGCACTATCATCCCAGATGCCAGTGGCCAGTTTCCTTCAGCAGCCGAAACTTGCCCTTCACGTCTGGAACGCTTGCTCTCCTTCCGTCACTACACATTTTTTTTAAATTTACAGAACAGTTAGACCAATCTTGAGGCTTCACATGAAACGAGATGATGGCTGCGTCCCTTTATGACCCGGCAAAGCTCATGCTACCAATCCCGGGTTGATTTGCTTGAGCCCGCCGGTGTAGTGCAGATATCTATGTGGCCTCGTCCGTGTAGGCATCTACATCTAGGCTCGATCCACACAAACCTTATTTAAAATCTTTTATCATTTTAGTTTCAAACATTCAGTTTTGCAATGTTATTACTCTAATGTTTATTATAAAATTTGTTTTTCTTCTGGTTTGCGACAATTGAGAACCACTTTTACTTCTTAAGACGATATTGCTCCAACATGAATTAAGATGTCATGTCAGTCTGCATAAACTGGTGATGTAATTAATTAACGCACGGAGTGCTAGCACCACGATATTTCTTTCCACTTGGAGCTGATTTCCTAACAGATCTTTTAAATCATAATAGCCATTTATTCCACCAACTTGAAATATTCTGAAGGGAGATCGTATATATCCGCGGATTATTGGGCTCCCACGAAATTTCAAGACAGTCACTTAAACAAACAAGAGTTCCGCTGTCCAAATAATAAATTTGAGGGTCAAGTTCATCACAAATTACGCTTTATCATGCTATTGTTTGATGAAATTAAGAAGTTTGACGATCTGCGCTGTAGAAACTTAAGAAACCCATATTCTCTTATCAAAACGATCACTAATAATACCAAGGATATAAGAATACAATTTGTAATATTTTAATTTAAGCGTATATTTCAACTCATCCGCTAGGTAGCTAGACAAGACTCTGAAACGTATGGAAAACTTTTGCGGTAGTAGAGACAGTCAAAATGATTTCAGGGTTCAGCGTCAAAATTCAAGCGAAGGCTTGTTTAATCTTTTCTTAACGTTCCAGATGCCGCTTAGCTACCGGTAGCCCAGCCTAAGTATGTGCGTTCCCCAGTAGTTGCTACACATTAGAATCTGATTTCAGTAAACATGAACCGAGGATAACCTTTGTCTAATTACTAAAATACGGTCGACCTAAGTGTGATAAAACATCTTTCTACCTCAATGGTCTACATCGCTAATCCCTTTGGCAATACATTAGCGGTACTGAAACGTTAAGTTTATCAGCACAAAATTAAAACTTGAAGATCGTCACCTCTTTTATCATAGTGGTCTGACATCATTTGGTACTGAAATTGACAAATGCATAAGGATCACTGACGCCCAATTAAGCCAAAGGCCGCTCTTGATAGTTCTTCAAAGAAATTCCATCAAATAGAACAAAAGTTTTGATACATAAAATAAGAAAAGTTCAAGAACCGGGTTACTTATAAGGAACCTGGCATAAACTAAATACAAATATTCAACTTAGTAATCAATTGAGACTGGCTGCAGTACCGCGTATCAGATAAGAAACTCCATATTCCACCTCATCATTCTTCATCGTCCATCGAGAAAGTCAAACTCTAAAATTCTTAGAAACGGATTAACTGTACACTAAAATAAGCGGAGAAAAAACAGCGAGTGGTTTTATGAATCAATCAAGCGTACACTTGTATTGTGTTCTGGAAGAAGAGGAATTTTCGTCAACTTGTTACCGAGAATGAAGCATCTAAATTGAAGTTTACTCTATACATATAAACACTAGAGCTATATGCAGAATTACTCTAGATAGTATAAATAATATTCCGAGCAATATTTGCATCAAAATCTACCACAATGGCAATAATAATAAATGCATAAAGTCCAAATTCTGGGGGAAAACTCCTGTAGAGGAAGATATTACCTCATACATAAAAGTCTTACCTTTGTCAGGACACTGTTTACACGCTGTTTTACTATGCAAACGTAGGACTAAGCATGGACATTTCTATAAACAATGATTAATTATTTTAGTAAACAAATAACGAAGTTAAATATGTAAGAATTGTGTATTTGTTAGTTTTTGAGTTGTCTGTTCTGTGTGCTGAACACAAAATGATCTCTGTTAACTTTTAACAACTTTCTGGTTTTATAATTATTATTTTGATTTTAGTAATAAATTTGTGATACAACGAGAATACGTCATTTATTTACGGGTATTATTCACCGTGATTAAGATGGAGGCTATTCTTAAATTTTGAGGACAACTGATAATTTAGTTCACGAGGAACTTAAGTGTTCCAAATTAGATTATCATACCGTATATATGGATTTTCCGGACCTGGTATCTCAGAGGCTCTCTTATGGCAGTGACCAAAGGGCCTCTATACTCCCAACCGGAAAACGAAAACAGAGATAAGGCAAACGGATATGGCATAACAAGTGTATAAGATTGCGTTTCAAACATGAAAACAATGAAATAGGATTAGCATTAAATAAGAAATTAGTTAACTATAATAAATTTTAAGATAAACATATCAGAAACAAGAATATTACAACAGACTAACCTACGTCGCATGAAAAGATACTATATAAGCACAATTCAGACTAATTATTTAAAAATATAATGTAACGACTATTTTACTGAAAATTATTCTAAAATGATTAACATAAGCATAAATTGTAAAAAGCCTTTTTGTTATTTTATTGATTTTAAAATGGGAGTTGCTCCAAAAACTAAATACCAATCTAAATTTTTTTTGCAGAAATGTTATATGTTATAACCCCACATTTCATGTTAGTTTTAAAAATCCAGCAAAAATTATCCGACCGCGTAACATTTCTCTGCAACCCCACTGTAACGACACAAATCAATCGCCGACATATTGCGTAAATTAAATTCAAATTTATTTACGTTGCACCAATGAGAAAAAAGCAAATTGCCGTTTAACCACGTTTAACCACGTTTAACCAATAGTATGCAAGTACACACATTGATGCGGGATACCGGAGAGACGAGCCAATTGAGTGCAGGACCTGCAGGACACCATCCACAACGCGATCACAGCTCAACCACGGGAGCGAAAACTCAACCAGAGTCCACCCAAGGCTCTAGGACATCTTCAACTCTGAAGACTTCAAGCGAACGCATTACCAGGCCCCTTTTAAGGGCCCCCATATCAGTAACTTATCTCTATTCAGAGCACCTTAACCGAGTTTGTAACGTCGTACGGCATTTACTTGAAGCCAGGGCGTTTACAAAATTGGCGACCGCGCCAGGATATTGATTATTGTTCTGATTTTTTTGGTATAAATAAAATTGACTTCCTTTTCATCTATTTGGGGTAAAAATCGATTAAGATTTGCGTGATCGTGGTCATCTGTGAATTTTTTTGGGTATATATATATATATATATATATATATATATATTCGTGGTTTGTGTTGGGGGATATAATAATAATAGATTGACATTTGTGTTTTCTTTACCGTGATTGTGGATTTAAATCTGGGATATATTCGTGTGGGGATAATAATAACACATCGGCATCAAAGGCCAACGGGTCCTTTGTTCATCTTTTCTACGTACAAAACGGCACCGTACGTACTCAACAACTCAACTTCGGATTTTTGGAAACAGTGACTTTTTTGTTCTGCTCTTATTCAACTGTGAAAGCTGTTTGTGGGTAAGCGTTTCGTTAAAGTATATTTATATATTTTCATATTGCTTTTAATTTATGCTTTTAAGATCCCGTAAGATTGTTAAAATGTCAGGTCCAATTTTAGATATTGATGTTCCTGTTTGGGATGGAGATAGTGAGCTATTCTTTATGCGCGTAGACTCCGCTTTCTCCCCGTTTCCTGATTATGACAGTCATCAAAAACTGTCGAAGGTTTTTGCTAAACTACCTTCTGAATTGCAGCGACGGATTTATCCTAAGCTTGAGGCCATTAGGAAGCTACCTAATCCCATTTTGGGCCTACAAAACGAGGTAGAATCCTTGCTTGGACCCACGGAAACTGAGCAGATAATAAACAAATATGCGCAGTTAGATATGCTAAATCTTGGCCCCATAGAAATACTGAGGGAATTACGGAAACGTTGGTATAAAACCAACATTTCTGACCATGAGGCTAAGGTTGTTTTTATTAACAATCTTCCTCAAACATTAAAACTCTTTGCCAGACAGCTCCCCAACACTCTCTCTATAGATGACTTATCTGAGAGATGTGAGTTAGAATATAGGGTTTTGGAACCCAAAGTGAATCCACCATCCTTTTCTTCACCCCTGCAAGATGATAGAATCTCCTCTTTAGAGAGAACAGTGGCGAACATGGCCAAAGTTCTAGAAGGATTGGCCATTACCAAATCCGAGATAAATCAAGTGAATGCTCGACCAAAATTCGTTTCCAAGTCAAATTATAATGGTAGGCGGCGATCGAGATCTCCGCAATCATTTAATAAATATGCTCCAAAGAACTGGTGTTATAACCACCAGAAGTTTTTTATGCTTGCCAAGTTTGTCTTTGTCGTTCCGAAGAATTTCCGAATGAGTGTCAATTTCCACAGCTGACGGAGAGGACAACAGACCGCAGGCACAAGGGTGCATCAGTATCGGGAAACGTCTGGCGCAGGAAGTAGAAGACCGTACTTTCTGCACATCAACGGCATCAACGGCGCGACAGGGAAGAAGCCAACTACAATCCGACATCCCTGTCGACTCTTTTCGTCCACGCCGAATTTTTCACATAGAGAACCAAACAGACAATGCCGGTCGCAATCACCAGCCTACTTGTTTGCATGACCCGGCCAAACAGCCAAACGAACTTCTGCACCTTCTTGATTTCAAAACTGGCGAAGAGTACATCGTAGACACAGGTGCGGCAGTCTCAGTTCTCAAAGGTGATTCAATGGCCGAGATGTCGCTAGGCGTTCTTCTCGCAACAGCTACAGGCGAGCCCATACCAACTTATGGCTGCCAATACCGCACACTCAACATAGGTCTACGACGTGAATTTTCCCACAACTTCATCATTGCCAAGGTCTCACATAATATAATAGGCCTTGATTTCCTTCTGAAATTTCGGCTCATTGTTGATCTTGCCAATCAAAAGATCATCGACCCCTCCACCGGACTTGAGCAAAGCTTTTGGACACTTGCCTCCGAGCGTTTGGAGTTACAGGTCATTCAGCCAACCCCAGTGCATCATTCAGCAGAGATATCAGCAGCTCTTCGAAAATACAAATCGCTTTTCGATCTTAACACGTCAGAGCTACGAGTCTCCAACACGATGCATCATATCGTCACAGAAGGACAACCTATTGCACTCAAGAAGCGACCACTGGCTCCTGCTAAGCTGAAAGCTGCCCAAGAAGAATTCTCAAGGCTTTTGGAAGAGGGAATCATCAGACCATCGAAAAGTTCATGGGCGTCACCACTGCACTTAGTCTCAAAATCAAACGGATCGTACAGAGCCTGTGGAGACTACCGTAAGCTAAATTCAGTGACAAAATCTGATGCATATCCCATTCCAAATATCAACACGTTACTTGAAAAACTCAACGGCAGCAATTTCTTCTCAGTGATTGACCTCAGACAAGCGTACCATCACATACCGGTAGCACCAGAGGATATCGAGAAAACTGCAGTCATCACTCCATTTGGCCTTTTTGAATATCTTTACATGCCTTTTGGACTTAAGTGTGCTACTCAGACATTTCAAAGATTCATAGACAACATACTTCGCGACGACTCTGCTTATTGTATGTCATATCTAGATGACATTATGGTATTCAGTCCAGATCTAGAATCTCATGCGAAACATCTACGAAATGTCCTCTCACGCTTATCCAACCACGGACTCAAGATCAACTGTGACAAGACGCAGATTGCAACTTCATCCGTCGACTTCTTAGGGCATCGTATCACGGCCCAAGGTATTCAACCGTTGCCGTCAAAGACGAATTCAATCAAGAATATCAAGTCACCAAGGACTTTGAGCGATTTGCAGAAAATCCTGGGAGTACTAAACTATTATCGCAAGTTCCTTCCAGGCCTTTCAAAACAACTTTATCCTTTGTGCAGGCACCTGCGGAACCGAAAAGGACTTAGCAAGAATTCCATCATTGCTTGGTCATCCGAAGACGAGGAATTACTTCGACTTGCCATCAACTCGTTAGCAAATGCCACAATGCTAACGCATCCAGATTTCGAAAAGCCATTTCTACTCACGACAGATGCTTCTGAATTCGCTATTGGAGCCACTTTGGAACAAGAGATCGACGGAGTTCGGAAGCCTATCAGTTTCTACTCGCGTACTCTCCAACCAGTAGAAACGAGGTACGACACTTTCGGCCGAGAACTTCTCGCCATCCACGACGCAGTGCGCCATTTTATCAGCATCATTGGCAGTAGCAGATTTGTTGTTTTCACAGATCATGCACCACTAGTTAGCGCACTTCGAAACGCAACTTCATCTATCGCCAAGTACCCTGCCAGAGTGGAAAGACAGCTTTCTCGTCTAAGCGAATGGCAATTTGACGTCTTTCACGTCAAGGGCAAACAGAACTTCATTGCAGATGCCCTGTCTAGGCCAGACGTCTCTCTACAACCACCTTCGCCGTCACCATTCACTGTCAACTCCGTGGCACTCAGTGAACCTGCACTAACGCCAACTCTCCTGCGAACTGAACAACGCGGTGACATTCACATTCAAAGATCAATAGCCCGTCACCCAACCAAGTTCATATGCCGTCTGTGGGAAGGCTTACCAATTGTTTACTTCACGGGTACGCAGCCCAACAAGCCAGTTCTGCCGACCAGCCTTCAGAGAAAGGTTTTCGATTCAATTCACTCAATTTCTCACCCAGGAAGCCAAGCGACTGTCCGACTTCTTACAGATCGTTTCTGGGGTCACAGACTTAGGCAGAATGTTAAACGATGGGTCTCCGAGTGTGCTATTTGTCAGAAAAACAAGATCACACGACACACTCGTTCTAAGTTGCAACATTTTCGATCTACTTCTCGCCTAGCCATCGTCCACATCGACATAGTTCATCTGACAAAGGTTCAAGGTTTCAGCTACCTTCTAACTATGATCGATAGATTTACACGGTGGCCTGCGGCATTACCTCTTGGCACCATTTCTGCAGACGAAGTAACTAACGGTTTTATCTCTGCATGGATATCCAATTATGGTGTTCCCAATGAGGTCATCACGGACAGAGGCACTTGCTTCTCATCTGATCGTTTCAAAACCACCTTGCGGTACATGGGATGCATCTTACGCCAGACGACTGCCTACCATCCCCAAGCTAATGGCATGGTAGAGAGAATGCATAGGGAACTCAAAGCAGCTTTAGCATCCTCGTCCATTAATGGCAACTGGGTCGATGCACTACCTTTAGTTCTGCTGGCCATGCGTTCCCGTACTCGAGAATCCATTAAAACGTCTGCGTCACAACTCTTGTATGGCATGGATCTACGCCTGCCTAGTCAGCTCCCACGTCTACTACCGGCACAAGATGACCCACAAGACGAAGCTACCCGCCTTCGACTTCATTTCGGTAACATGTCCGAACAGCAGCCGAGACACACGCCTCGTCCAGTCTTCGTTCACCCACAGCTCCACAGCTGCAAGAGAGTACTCGTTCGCAACAATAATGCTGTTGCACCACTACAACCCAAGTATCGCGGTCCTTACCCGATTTTACTAAGACAGCCAAAATACTTCATCATTATGCAAGGCGCTACACCGACATCAGTAAGCATAGACAGGTTAAAACCGTTTATCGAACCACCTGATCCTGAGAGCGTTCAACCTTCTACACACGTCTCAGGCTCCGTCTGCCCACAATCTCAATAACCTGCTTTGTATAACGCGTAATTAATTTTTTTTAAACATTAACATTAACTATAAAATTTTTTTAACCTTACGTTAATTTTTAGTATTTGTCTCACGTGGCATAACCAGCTGTTCTTAGCTAACAATTGTGTAGCATTTTTGAACAGTTCTTTGGTATTATGCCATCTCTGAGGCAATGTTCGTGTACATATTTTTATGCAATTACCTTTGATTTTAATGTATATATTTTTACATTATAATGTATTTCTCACACATGACATTACACTGCCTATTTTGGTATGACCAGCTACTTAGAGCTAACGCTTTCGTGTAGCAACACTAAGTAGTGATCAGCTTCATATCATGGTACAGGCCACTTTCAATGCATATCTCAACTTTATCTATTTCACAAAGACCACTCTACAAATGCCATGACCACAACGTCGAGCACTCTAGCTCCTTTGGTCGTATACAAACACATTGACAACGATCCAACCTGCTTAGGTTTTTAACTTAAACCTGGCAAATTCAGAGGCGATTTACCTCGAAATCTTCACGCTGCGGCTCCAAAAACTTACACTGCTCTATTTTTGCCTCACGTGCTATGACCGTCCACTAGAGCTAACAATTTGTGTAGCAATTCCTAGTGGTTACCTGGCATCATATCATTGTTGAAGCAACCAACAAGCATATTTAAGCCCAGCACTTATGGTTCATCATATTTTTGCTTAACTTGGTTCGAACTCTGTCATGCATTTCTTATCTAGCCTCGCAGAGAGGAATTTTGTTTTTCTTTTTTTTCAGAGAGGAAAGTGTTATAACGACACAAATCAATCGCCGATATATTGCGTAAATTAAATTCAAATTTATTCACGTTGCACCAATGAGAAAAAAGCAAATTGCCGTTTAACCACGTTTAACCACGTTTAACCAGTAGCATGCAAGTACACATATTGCATGCTATTTAAGCACGGTAATTTACCATGCAAGTCAGTTGTGGCATTTGCCTTCTACCTGCTTCACGCGTGTGCGTTCTGTCGGTTGTTAATACGTGTGCGCTCTGTCGGAACTGTAGACTACTATCCGTGACTCCTATTGTTGCGGGATACCTGAGAGACGAGCCAATTGAGTGCAGGACCTGCAGGACACCATACACAACGCGATTACAGCTCAACCACGGGAGCGACGACTCAACCAGAGTCCACCCAAGGCTCTAGGACATCTTCAACTCTGAAGACTTCAAGCGAACGCATTACCAGGCCCTCTTAAGGGCCCCCATATCAGTAACTAATCTCTATTCAGAGCACCTTAACCGAGTTTGTAACGTCGTACGGCATTTACTTGAAGCCGGGGCGTTTACACAACTTTTCATCACAATCATATCGAAATTTAATATTCTCAACGATTATAGACTACCATTGTATATGTTCTCGATATATTTTAAATCCCTAGGCTGCTGATGTATATTTCTCGGACATATTTATAATCACCTTTGCTGTATCTTTTATATTCCAGACGTCTTATCATTGCAAATTTTGAAATAAACATACCGATTTTCGTAGAAATTGCCAGACCGCTCGTCGTGTGAAATATGCCAATTTACAGATGAAAGAAAAAAATGACACTTAAACCACGTCTAGAATGTAAAGAAACGTAGTGTAAAGTAAGACAATTAAGTCGAAGAACATGACATAACCACCGTCAGCCGCAACGTACTAAACAACAATTAGGTGCGCGTGTTGTGGTAACAATTCTTTAAATCAAGTATGTAAATTTAAAGTAAAGACCAACCCCATTGTTTTTAACCAATACTCGAATAACATAACAAAATTACTGTCAGTCGTAGCGCGCTAAACTATAATTTATTGCCCGGGTGGTGGTAAATATTCTTTAAATCAAGTTTGCGTGCATGAATTAAACACCAATCTTATTTTATTTAACCAGTCGTAAAAAAACAAGTCAAAACTACCGCCAATAGCAGCACAATAAACAATAATTAATTGCGCGAGTGGTGTTAGCAATCCATTTAATCAAGTTGGCGAACTTGAGCTAAACACTAATCTCATTATATTTAACCAGTCGTCGAACAACATAAAAATCTAACGTCAGTCGCAACGCACTGTTATGTTGTTCGACGACTGGTTTAATACAAAGATATTGATGTTTGCTTCATGCTCGCCAACTTAATTTAAAATATTGATACGACAACCTGCGGAATCAGGTGTTATTTAATTGAATCCTGTGTTTCCACTTAGTACAAATTTTGTTGTAAACAATCACTATATAATAACACAATAGGCTTTCAGGATGGAGCATATAAATCTGCCTTTGTCAAGTGGTATATATTTATATAATATATATATAACAAAATATCCACATTCAGAAAATTATTATTTTTGAACCAATATTTCTTTTAATTTATACCATTATCATTATTTCAGTAGAAAATACAAAATGAACAATGAAAAGTAACGTTACCATTATGAATCCTTTGACAATAGTTTGAAAATTGCCTTTTAATCATTACTGTAGTAAAATTTTTATTCCAAAATCTATACACACCAAAACTTTACTGAGGCGCCGAAAACCAAGGATTGTGGTTATATACCAATGAACATTGTGCCATTCAGTACCAGGAAAACTTACGAAATGTAAGCAAAACGGAGAATAACTCAATATCAACAATAGTTGTCTGCTGTCAAAAATTTTTTAAAATTTTTAACGTCATGTTTTATTTGCAATGTTGTACTAAGCAATATATACATTTTACTCGTCATATGTACAAAAACAAATCGAAATTTTATCATATGCAAGTAAGCTGCTGAAGTATCTACTAATAAACATAAATAGAAATATGTATACATAAGGCGAGTTTCAATAAAACGTAAACTAATCAATTGCGTTTTTCACATCTAGTCCAAGTCCAATGCCTGAACATGCTTCTTCTGCTTGCATAAATCCGGCCGCAATTTGTTTATCCATAAGGCATCGTATGTAGCTTGCTAACTTTTTGTATTTTGAATGCTACATCTAGAGAACATTCGTGTTATGTTTTGACGATGTATTGCTAAATTGCAGACGTGTATTAACCATTCGTTTTAAAAATGCGTCCAAGTTGCAATGTTCCAGCATTCGTGTAAATAACCGCCTTGTGACTGATAAAATTTCTTTTTGTCTTTTGCACATAGGACGGGTACAATAAATTTTGTTAAAGCTAGCATTTGAAAAGAATCTTTTAAAAAAATGAACTAATGACGTTAAAGTGAAGATCGCAAAGAACATTATTGTTGAAAGAACATTATTATCAGTGTATTAAACAATTACAGTTACCAGGTGATTTGATGCGCAGTTTTCGAAAGTCCAAACTACGAGGCAAGCGAAGAAATCTTGCAAGGTGGGCGTATTCCAAAATTGAGCAGTTGATGTAAGAGGAAGCAGTGCTACATGCAAGAATCGGATGCGTATCTTGTTTTCTAGATGAACTTATTATTTATGTAAGAATGAAATATCTGATGTTTTTGCTAGCCGTTATGAAAAAAGATAAAGCCAGAATTTTGAATAAATTAGAAAAAGATATAAACCCTGGAGTTTTTGTGATTTAATAATGACCGATCTTGTAAACGTGTGCATAACTTATCAAAAGTGCCAATCGATAGGCTAACAATGGGGGCACCATCGATGGGTGGAAATTATTGAATATTTCCTTCTAATAAATGCAATGTTTATTTTGAGGCAGCATTTGAATTTCTATTTGAACAAACAGCTGACTTGGAAACTATCAGTATTGATTATAAAAATTGGTTCAAGGTTACATTAGTTGATTAGGCTTCAAATTTCAAATAGTTTTAATGCGCATAACAGCATGCATTCACGAAGCAACATCGAAATGCGCTTAAATATATCAGCAGAAATGCAGAAATCATAATAATTCACACTGATAAAGGCAAGAGCGTAGTTATAATGGACAAATCTGACTACCTACAAAAAATGGAAAGGGTTTTAAAGGGCAATACAAAATTTACGCGTCTAGACAATAAATCAAATAAAATAGACAAAGTGGAGTGCAAAGTAATAAATAAAATTAAGATCTTTACAAATAGGATTTTAATTGATGAGGCCACTGCACAGAAGCTAATGTAGCCAATTTTATCAATGATAAATTCTGCGTTTCATGCACTAACTAAATGACTAGTTCGTTTACTTGAACCATTACGTAAACTACTAAGTAATTATTCGATTGTCAATTTTAAAAACAAAATTATGGTATCCATTGACGTTACATCTTTGTTTACAAATGTTCCAATTGACGAAACAATTGGCATCATAGTCAAAACGCAGAACAAGACATATAACCATCGCCGGTGCCAGGTCACACTCTACGCAAGCTCTACTTATTCTGTACGAATGACGTACGGTTTAGGTTTAATGGAAGCATCGATAAACAGTCTGATGGTGTGGCAATCGGAAGCCCCTTGTCTCCAGTGTTGGTTGAGATTTATCTAGGGCATTTAGTCACATAAGGAAATATGCTCACCATATTCGGTACGTGGATGATATATTTTTTCCTTAAGAACAGATCGAAATCACAAGCACGGATTCAAAGTTTCAACAAATCACATCAGAATATCTGCTTCACATCAGAGCACGAGAAAAATAATCGTCGGCCTTTTCTAGATGTACTAATATCTATAGAAACTAATGTTAAATTAAACAGGATAATTTAGTATAAAAAACACAATTTGCATTACAGAAGTTTCGTGCTGTTTCATTATAAATTATCAAAAATTCGTGGCTGGTTTTCAAGAATTGATCGGTTGGTTAGTGAAGATTCAAAACCGGAGAAATTTAATAAAGCAATTAACGTTTTAATGTCTATTGGCTACCCTAGACAATTAATTAAATCAATTTTAAATGAGGAATTAAACAGAAGCAGAGGTATTACGGGCCAAAAAATGTTTACCTGAATATCCTATTTAAGGGAGTGCAGTTTCCCGAATGACGCAAAAGAAAGTTGAAGCGTCAGTAACACGCACATTTCACGCAGCTAAAATGCGAGAGTTATTAAGGGTAACAGACTTGACTTCATCAGCAATCAAAGAGAAACAACCGTTAATTTCCAGATCAAATATTATTTACAAATATACTTGCGCATGTTGTCAATCAACTTACGTAGGCCGATCGACTAGACGGTTAATTAATCGAATGTGAAAACATTCTAACTTACACGCCTGTTTTAATTCAAATGGTAAATACACGTCTGTAATTGCGCAACACATCTTTCAAACATCAAACGTATGTTCTCTAGACATATATATTCAAATTTCATTTTATCAAGTTCAGAAACTTGTATGTTTCTAATTGCGACGTATTGCGGTTTGGTAGCACATAAGCTTATACCAGATAAGGTGGTTTGCCATAAATAATAGACAGACACAAAATTTGATTAAATATTCCATGAGATTAAGTGCATATTGCGTTTTCATTTGAACTGAATAATTACTTAAAATCTCTCATTAAGGCCAGATGATTGCAGTTTGGAAATGCTATTAATAATTCAATCTTAATGTTTTGAACGTTTTTGACTCTATGAAAGAAATTTCCGTTAATTTACCATTTCCATCTGGTAATTGAACTATTTATAATTAGTATTCATTCGCATTGCACCGAGTTTCGGCATGCATTTCTCAACGGCAAGTCAAGCAAATCAAATTCGTTTTCAATTTTAAGAAAATATTTCCTCCTTAGCACAGGCTTTTTTCTACCTATGAGGAAAACGCACTGCAGTTTTCTAAACAAGTTAAAATGGAAAGGTCCTAATTAATTACATTTGCAAAAGGATAGTATGTGCATTTTTAATATACTAATCTATATAACGAAATAATTTTTTAAAGAAATTTATCGTGACTCATTCACCTCAAGTATATTCAAATCGTCATAAATAATTATTTGCGAAATCAAATTTAAAGGCAAACAAAATTTATAGAGTATCGATTTTTTTCATATTTCCCGCTGAATACAGCGCAAATGTTTTCATTACGTGATTGACATACCAAACATGCCGTAGCTCTTGCACGCTTTGTGACAAATATTATCAAGATAAAGACGGTTTAATATGACAGTTGAAACCGCTATTCTGAAAGAAATTCCTCTAAATATTGTGCTATTTATTAAATTATTCATACGGTTTTATGCCCAATAACAATGATATCAAACGGATTTCCCTTTATCGTGAACCTACCTAAATAAACAAAGTATTACATAGAAAATTTTACCTTTGTTTTGTGGCACTGTTGTCACTGTGATATGATTGTCAAAAGTAAATAAAAATTGCTTCGATACGTACGTAGTCAGCTGCCAATTCTTGCAATATTTGACGAGTTTATATGAACAGAATATAAATATTTAACTTTTCTTGAGCAAAATGAAAAAAGAAATTTTGTCATATAATAGAATCATGTCTTTCCCATTTTCTTAAATGTATACGAACTAACGTCTCATTTTTTTATATATTGGAAAACAAAACAAAATAGAAAAAATGATAGTTTTCAGAATCAGTGTTAAATTAGGAAACAGACAATCAATTTTATGAGTCACATCCAGTTTAAGCTCAATGCATAAATATGTTTCTTCTCATTTTTTGCGTAATTGCCGCAATTTTTATATACATTAGTCTCCGAATCTGGCTAACTTCCTTCTGAAATTGCATTTAGTAATCATAATAAATACTGTCTGGGGAACATCTGTGATGTTTAAACGACGTGTTGCCCAATAACGGGCGTAAATTTACCATTTTATTTAAAATAGGCGTCTCATTCGAGTAATTATCCCTCGAGATGATCATCCTAGGTAAGTTTATTAGTAAATATTTGATGTCAAAATTAACGGCTGTTTCAAAATATAAATGCGCCTAATTATTCCAGCAGAAATGAAGACATTAAATTAATAATCGCTGATATAAGCAAGAGCATAATTATAATGGACAAATATGCCTGCTTGGCGGCTGCCACTGTTCAATTTAAAGAAATTTCTATCTACCATTAATACTCATAACACAATGTCAACAGTCCCTTCCAACAAATGTAAAATTGTCCTCATTAATTTAAAAAAAAGTATTTTCTTTTTGAGGCGAAATCCATTTAACATCAATTTAGGCAAGTGTACTTCCCGACCGTCTGCAAACGATTAACGTTCGTTTGGTTGCTTGTCTATTTTAAACTATATATTTAATTGTTATTTAATGCTTATATATCTATTATGCATACTATGAATATAAACTATAAATTGCACACAATTCAAAGGAATTTCTTCCAGTATATCAGTTTTAAGATTTAAATAACTTTGTCCTACTCTCGATGTTAGTTCTCACTAGGCGTCCAAGGGCGAAATTGTTATTTTAATATGGTAAGGATATATACAACTTTTTAGAAGTTCTGCAGGGTTTCCTTTTTAATAAATTCCGAGTATTTAAACGTACTTGTATGAATGAATCACAAAATTCTTTCTTTATATTATTATGTTGATCCTTTGAATAGTTTATTAAAAGTACTGTCCCTTTCATTATGCAAAATAAATTAATTTAGTCTTTTTTCTGTTTTATACTTTTTAAAGACTCTATAGCATTTATGCTCAAGCGTAGAAATATATTATCGTGTATGCCGGTGGAAGAAAACTTTTCTGAGCATTAAAACGCTATTTGTCGTGCAAGACTTCGATTGCCAACTAGTTGTAATGTGTCATATTAGCGGATGGACGTTGAAAATTAACGGATGTTTCTTTCGTACAGGCAAAAAAAATCCACAATTCTAAATAATAATTAATGTTCTTTAAATAAAATTTTGCAATTATTAAGATAATAATTTTCATTGGGTCCATGCAAAATATTCTTTAAAAAATCTGTACCTGCTTTCTAGCCAATTCATAAGGGAAGAAGAAAATTTTGTAAAATATTATTATTAAGCGCAATAATTTATCTTAAATCACTCAAAATCAATTATTTGAATTTATGACATTAATTTTTTTTAATCAATGTACAAATCAGCAGGTTCCATATTTCTTGGCTTTGTTGTGCATACACTATCAAACCTTGAATTATTTTTATATAAATCAAGCCCTAGATTCGACATATTTTGAAGCACCGTCACTCAAATACATGAGTTAAGACAAGTGTATTCAGATAGTTGTCATTAAGTGAGAAATGTTTCGTTCGTTTTATTTAGCAGAAAATACAAATTAGCGAAAACACAGTGATCAGATATGCCGAAATAAACTTTTCTTTTTACAAATGCTTCTAAATGAGCAGAAAATGCAAATGAAAATTCACAGAATATGATGCTAATCAGTACTGGAAAAAAATAATTAAATATTTGCATCTGATGACGGCACACATTATTTATATCGAATTTTCGAATCCGAAAATTGAGCACATTTTATCTGTATAACTGTTCTTCCATTCATTTAAATTTCCGCATTTCATTATTAGAAGCACTACGATAGCGAAATATGATTACAAATATGCAAATATATTTGATTAATTTATGTTTATTTTATTACATAAATGCTAAGTTAATAATTACTATGCCCTTATTAAGCGTATTTATGGCTATAATATTTGCTTGACGGTATTATTCTTAAAGAACCTTGTCTTTCTGTAAGAGGATTGTTGGAAAATTTGAAGTTTTGGCTATTACGCTAGGCACTTTAATTTGCGCTTTTTATAGAATTCAGAGTCATTCAAAGCATTATCCAGCTGTAAGACAAAGAAATATATGAAAATGTAATTTTTAATAAAATTAATAAATATTTATTTAAAAACTTAAAAGTTTTTAATATTATGTACAATAATGTTGATAAGTTCATAATTGCAATTTCTTTACGTTTAGAAAATAATGTAACATTTATTATTCTTTAAAGCGGAGAGTTGCTATATTTGTCAATTTAAATTTTGGACATAATGTATTACTAAATCAATGATAAATTTTGCTCAGGCTATTATTTTCACTATAAGCTGAAGAGAAGCTTTGAAAAAGTAAAATGAAATGAGATATGATTTTTTAAATCGAAAACTTGTAAAAAAGCAATGGTAATTGTCAAACTAACTTGAATTGCTAAATTCGTGAAATGTGTTACAAGGTTTCGTTTATAAACATGACAACTTTATTAAATATTAGCACCCACAATATTGTGTTATGTAATAAATCACCTATATTTATAAAATCAATGCATTGAACAAGTCTTCCTGATAAAATATTGTACATAGGTAAATTAGGAAAAATTACATTATACTTCAGAATAGATCAATTTCAACATACTCAGTTTATTTTCAGCAGAATATTAATTATCTGTTAAATTTTATATTTTTTGAAAAATATCATTTACAACAATCAAAGATATTTTCCTAATATTGAAACGAACATTTACATCGATCACATTTTAGTATTATAATATATAAAATATGAAACATAAATATTTTACATTTGTTTTCGTCATCTAGTATTTTGCCTATTTCAACTATGTTAAGTTTACGACAACGACAGAAACATATATTTCATATTATAATTGAGCTCATATGAATATGCGACAGGTAGTTTAAATATAATATTGTAAAAGAATATAAAATTTAATGTTGTACATGTAAAAATGCGGCTCCCGATCATAGAAATTATTTCTGTTTTGCGCTAATTAATATTATCGTATCGTAATATAAACATAATTTTATTTTTATGTGCTATATTATTTATTGCTTTACAAAATAATATATAATATTGGTAGATTTTTTTAGAATCAATATCAAGCTTAATTTTCAGTGACAAGATATTTCATTTTTGAAAAATACAATGTAGATAATATTTAGTTGATTCATAATTTTTAATTCATAGAAATTTTCTTCTCACAAAACAAAGCGAGTAACAAAATTCAAACGTTAAATTCGTTTATCAGTATGCCAATTCTTGAAAATTAAATTCAACGTTGCAGAGTTATGTTACATATAATCACTAAGACAATTCTGTAAAGCGTATCAGAGCAACGCTCAAGAATTTTCATTTTTTAATTCAACATCAACCTATCTTAATCGATTACACTTACAGATATTCGCTCAATTATGTAACAAATATTTGACGTTTGATAGATAAATTCTTTTAGCCAGGCCACAAAGTATATGTAAATCACGCAGAAATATATATAGTACAAATCAATAGACAAACACTTACATTCAGATATGTATTTCAAAAGCATTTTTGCGCGGATTTCTGCAGTCAAAAATTTCAAAATATTTGAACACTGTATAATTGCTAAATTGTCTTTCGTTTTATTAGAAAATACGTTAAGCTTCTCACTTTCAATACAAAAATGTCTGAAATACTATGTTTGGTAGAATGTCATTACTCCAATAATTGACTCATTGTGCAAAACATATATGCTAAATCCACAAATAGCAACTAAAATATAGTTCAAGTTTTCTTGGGTGATGCAAAACCAAGCTAAGAAATTAGAACATTGCAACACTATTTGATAGCTTGAAAATTATATAAATTCCGAATGCTTTTTGTATATATGTCTATGTCCGTCACTTCTGAATAATTATCAAGAAATAATCGCTAGAACATCGTTTTAGGAAAACAGCTTAACATTAATGTATTTGGCGGAAAAATATATATAATCGAAATTCAAATGGGTTTATAATTTATTAAACGGAGGCTTCAATTCAGGAAACTTAATAGTTTTAAAAAGCATCGGTGAACCATATATTTTTCTAACACCAATTATACCGCTGGTGTTTTAGATTTACGATTTTTTTCTATAAAATGCTTTTCTTGTTTATAATTTTTATCGTAAAAAGCAAAGGGAACTGGTGACATGTGTTGTGTCCACCTATGTTTGATGTTCCACGAACTTGGATGTCGTTTGTATTTATTATTAACGTGTCGTCTAGACGAGCCTTAATTATGCCTAACTCGTCCGTTAAATTCTTCATTTGAGACGCCAGTGCCTGAATCAACGTTTCGACCCCATCAGAAGACATATTTAATTGTGCCATAAATGCTTTATTTTTACTCAATTATATATAGAATTTTGCACGCACAACAATAATCTATTTAATAAAACAAATTTACACATTAATATATGTGCACATCAGCTCAACGTCTGCTTTCTCATTGTGCTGCCTGCTTACTTCTTATCCTGGCGCTTCTGCGAGGAATTTCTGTTGAAATAATGTCTGCCCTAGATAAGACCTTTTGCTCATTATTTGTCTTAAAGGTGGCTATTGCCACATCTTCCCCCCCCCTCGGGAATCGGCTTTCGCACTCTGCTTAAACGAATCAGTGCCACAGCTCGTGGTCCATCGGGCAGGCTAACAAAAACAGTATTGTGCTCGGCGTCCACCCTCTCCACGCGATGCGGCCCATCATTGACAGCCTGCAGTGCCATGGGCTCGACCCTCGCTACCATGACATAATCGCCGACCTTTAGGCGTGTGCGTGTCGGTTGCCTTGCATAGCTTTGTCGCTGTGTGGCGCCTACATATTCAGTTAACTGTTTTAGTCGTTCCTGAATATCCGCTATGGTGCAACGCTCATGGGACCCTTGGATTACAGGTTCACCTGGCAGTCTTATGTGTCCTCCATAGACCATGGTCGTTGGAGCGAAACCTGTCGCTGTTGAGACTGTAAAGCGCATGGCCCGCTCAACCAAATGTAATTTGTCTCTCCACGTTCCCGGGCTCTCGTGGCACCAACATCGCAGTACCTCTTTCATCGTCCTATGTGCGCGCTCAGCTGTTGCATTGGTTTGCGGGTGATAAGTGGCTGTGCGGGAATGCTTTATGTCAAGGTCTTTGCACCACTGATTAAATTCTTTCGACTCAAACTGTACGCCTTGATCGGTGACAATAACTTGTGGGGTACCGAATCGACTGAGCCATCGCTCTTCTAAGCAAGTTATAATCTTTTCTGTTGTGATCTTCTTTAGTTGTACAAACTCGACCCATCGGGTAAACTTATCGACCATGGAAAACACATAGGACACGCCACCGCGAGCTACTGGCAGTGGACCTACCAGGTCGATATGCAGAAACTCGTTCCGTGCAGTAGCATTGAAAGCAATCGGAGTGACCTTTTCTCGTTTTTGTGGTTTACAACGTTGGCATGTAGTGCACTGTTGACAATAGCTACGAATTTCTTTTGACATACCAGGCCAATACAATCGTGATTGCAATGTCTCAATGAGCCGCCCAGCGCCGGGATGTCCCAATGTTTCATGCCAAAAGGCCATTAATTCTGTTCTTATAGATTCTGGCACAAACCATTGCACTGTTTTTCCTTCTTTCTGCTTCAACAGGCCATTTTGTAGGCTCAACGTTTTATATGGTGTGCCGTTTTTTAACTGATTGACTATTTCCTGGCATGTGGCATCCTTTCCCTGTTCTTCAGAGACCTTTATAAGTGGCGAAACCCACACAGCGGAAATTCTGCTGAGCGCATCGGCCGCCGTATTCTCGATTCCTGCTCTATGATGAATTGATATATCGTACTCTTCTAGTTCTTCAATGGCTCGATGTACTCGTTTCTTCTCAATACCTAGTGATCTCCAATGCACCAGCGCTTTGTGGTCAGTAAAGACGTCCACGTGTCCCCCTATGACAAAATATCTAAACTTCCGTAGCGCCCATTGTACGGCAAGTAATTCTTTTTCTGTGACTGTATAGTTCTGTTCCGCCTTAGTGAGTGTGCGACTTATATATTGCGCAGGACGTCCGTCAGCTTGTAACACCGCTCCTATACCAATATCTGACGCGTCTGTAACAATTGACATATTACCTACCGGGAAAGTCAAAATAGTTGCCTCTATTAATTTCTGCTTGCATAGTACAAACGCTTGTTGAGCCTCCTCCGTCCAACGAAATGGTATCTTGGCACTAGTTAACTGAGATAAGGGCTGTTGTGTAACTGCCATCCCTGCGAGGTATGGTCTATAGAAATTCACCATACCAATAAACCGGCGCAATTGTTTTCTAGTAGTAGGCACCGGATATTCCATGATAGGTTGTACATTCGAATCTAACGGCATGCATCCGAGCGCTGAGACTAAGTGCCCCAAGAACCGCACTTCTTGACCTATCTGTACCTTTTCTGGATTAAAATGTAATCGCCATTCTACAGCTTTGGCCAACATCTTCTGCAGCCTCACACGTAATTCGTGTTCAGTAGTGGCCCATATAATAACATCGTCTACGTAAGCCGTTGTACACGTTAAGTCAGACACGAACGAGTCCATCATTCTTTGGAAAACTTTCGGAGCGTTTTTTAGGCCAAATGGTACCCGGGTGAATTGGAAATGACCTTGGGGTACTTGTACCGCTAACTTCCATCGGTCTTCGGGTCGCACGCCTATTTGCCAAAATCCCTGTTTAAGATCAAGCACGGCAAACCATTTGCCTCCCGCCAGCTGCAAGAACAGATCACGCAGAGCCGGCATGGGATACGGGTCCGGTTTAGTTACTGAATTCAATTGCCTAAAATCAGCCGCTGGTCGGAGCGAACCATCCTTTTTCGTAACATAAACCATTGGAGCACGAAAAACAGATGTTAACGGTTCAAGAACGCCGGCTTCTATCATTTCTTGGGTTGCTCGAGTCGCTGCTTCTAATTTCTTGGGAGAGGCACCATATACTTTTGGTGGTTCGTAACCATCATTTAGTTCTAACCATAACTTAAACTGGTCGACCGTCGGCCCTGGACGCTCGCTACAATCAGGCAGCTGGAATATACTGTTATATTGGTTTTGAAGATTCTTCCACCACTCAGGCAGACAACTGGTCTCCTCTTTAATCTTATGGTTACCTATAGACTTTATTGATCTTATTCCTTCCGGCCGCGATAGGTATACCCGTTTATTTTGACAGTCTATCGTCTTAACTCATTTTCTAATGAAATCAAGTCCCAATAAGGGCGTCTGCGTATTCGAAACAACAAAAGACATATGATAGATCTTTTCATTTATTAACAACTTTGTGTCCCACTCGCCCACAGCCACCATCGATGCGCCCGATGCCTGACATAAACTTGCTTTCGTAGGTTTTATATTGTTCAATGGCCAAGTCAATGGTAGTACTGACACATCCGCTCCAGTATCCAATTGCATTATTACTGGCTGTCCGTTGAAGAGTTCTAAAAATTTAACTTTAATGAAAATTCTTACATTTGGCAGTGTTTCCCACACTTCCTTTTCTTCACAAGCCATCTGGTTCGGACCACTTTTGGTTTGTTCTGCTGGTCTTCCTTCGATCTACCCGTCGGAGCCACCAAAGGATTAATTTTTGTGCCTTGTTCTCTGCCTCCATTATTTGTGAGATTGTTCACCCTGTTACCCCACTGCACTGGTCGTTCTCTAGGGGCAGTAAATGGGTTTTGTTGCCGCTTATACGCCGTATTCGTCGGAGCCGGAGTCCTTATATACTGACTTTGCTTCCAAGCCACTGGCTGTTGCCTTCTGTCGCGGAACTGCTTATTATGACGCGAAGCATTCCAATACGGTATGTCGCTCCTCTCAGATGTTGTAACTGTAGCCATGCGTGGAGATGCCGCTGCCATCTTATTTGTCATTATGGCCGAGCTTTGAAGAGCCTGAAGTCTCTCTTCAAGGCCTCCTGTGCTGCTGGATATTTCTCCGTATCTAGTAGGATCCAGCAGCATGAACATGATGGCCTCATGTGGTTGGAAGCCTGGTAAAGACTCGGTAAGATTCGAGAACCACCGCTTGATACGTGCCATGGTATCCATGGGCATCTCACCCTTTAATGGTGTCAGGCTGTATAATTCTGAGAACACTTCTTGAGGCCTGGCCTGGAAATGATCCAATACGCGTCTTTTGTATTCTTCATATGTGAGGTCAACTGGAAATTCCAATAGGACAGCTACTGTCCGGTCCACTAATTCCTGTACAGCTACACGCACAATAGGTGCTTCCAATGTAAATTCTTGCGCTCGCACTGATGCTTCAAATTTTTCGAACCACAACTGTGGTCTTTCCACATCTAGTGGTGCTAACATCGGCTTAAACTCTGATGACGGTCTGACATAACTCGTCGATTCGGCTGAAAACGCTGGCATATTAATTCCTGATTCCTCTTCGCCGGGGTCGCCATTATTGTGTCCACCTATGTTGGATGGTCCACGTACTTGGATGTCTTCTGTATTTATTATTAGCGTATCGTCTAGACGAGCCTTAATTGTGCCTAATTCTGCAGTTAAATTATTCATTTGAGACGCCAGTGCCTGAATCAACGCTTCGACCCCATCAGAAGACATATTTAATTGTGCCATAAATGCTTTATTTTTACTCAATTATATATAGAATTTTGACCGCACAACAACAATCTATTTAATAAAACAAATTTACACATTAATTAATATATGTGCACATCAGCTCAACGTCTGCTTTCTCATTGTGCTGCCTGCTTACTTCTTATCCGGACGCTTCTGCGAGGAATTTCTGTTGAAATAATGTCTGCCCTAGATAAGACCTTTTGCTCATTATTTGTCTTAAAGGTGACTATTGCCACAACATGGCCACAATTTTTAATAAAAGTCCATTCCACGTTTGTGAAGTAAATAATTTTATTACCGAGAATAATTTAAACAGGCAAGGAACATACCCATGTAAATTATTATAAAAGTTTCAAAGTTGTATAGATAGATGATTAAACTTATTTTGTGTTCTTCATTAGCATTTATGTAATTTCGCACCATATTTTTTCAAATAATTTTATAATAATAAGATTAAGATAATTGACAATAATGGAGCAAGGTATATACAAAATAATTTCACTATTATAAATTAACGAAAAAATTTGATCCAAAATTATATTTAAATAAACATTTCTTCTTATAAGTAGACAGAATATTTTAAATATATCATTTGAATGAAAATTAATTAGGTAATGCCTATTCAATACGGTAATTTCATTGAACTTACCATAACATTTTTTTAATTGCTTTGAAATTTTATTTGATGACCATGAATTATATCTTAGCTCGGTGAATTAGTTTTGTCTACATGAAAGATATTTCCGATTATTAACTTTTCATTCCTTCAAATATTAGCTAATCAATTGCGACCCAACCCAATCGTTTGTTGAACAAAAGAGAATTCAGCCTGTGTTTGAGCCATCATAACTATAAAGACCTGCTGGTGGACCTTAATTTCTATGGTTTTCTAATGCCATGTCCGATCGAACGCTCGAACAATTTCCAGTGTTTTCGTGCCCCTACATATGTTTTAATGTTTTATACCAGGCAATCATTTTACAAAAAGCGAAGAACATTTCGATATTTGGTTTATGTTTGGTATCTATATAAACCATAATTGCATCATCTACGCGAAAATTTTATTATTATATGTTTGATATTTCTCTGAATTTTCTGGAATGCATTGCAATAACCAAATGCATTAGTATGAATTCTAACACACACAACGTGCTAATGACATCTGTTTCAAACTTGTCCATTCCTCCAGTGTTATCTTATGTTAAAACTATTTATGTTCAAACACAAAGAGCCACTGAGTTTAATTACGTTTTGCAATAATACAAGTTGTATTATTTATCGGATATTAATTTGACTCTACAAAATATTAAGGCGTTCTTTAATTGTTAAATAAACAAAATCGCAGGATTTTAATGACGGTTATTGAATACAATTAAGAAAGCAATAACCGTGCCTAAGAATAAGGTCATAAATGGGATGTGATAATTTAATCTTCGAAATCTTTGAGGAAATGTTAACTATTTGATAAAATATTGATTGAGCGAGTGAAATCAATTGGATACTCGTCAATATCCATAAAGGTACGGTAAATTAAATTTTTTATTGAAGTCCATCAATCTACCTTTTATTATACGCAATAGCAGTTCATATTTCGCGAAAAGTATGGAGTCTTAATAGGAAATATAGAATTTCGGCGTCAACAAATGTCTAAAGGAATATAAAATGTACACCTAATAGTACTTTTAGCATTGGCAAAGTTTGTCTTATTTGATCTGCCGCGGGCGGCATTCAGCTCAACTTGTCTACACCTTATTACTCGGACGTGCGGTGATAACTCCGATATAGCTGCAACCATATCATTTAAAATGCGACCTTCAAAGTTGTATCGTTATCCAGAATTAATGATGGAATTTACTGATTAGCAATTTTAATAGGCGACTGCTTTACTTCAATTAAAAATTTATGTTTCGGGGTCTGAGCATCTCCTTTGTGTTCACTGTCTGTAGAACATACTTGAAATGCACCATTTACCATATTGAAATATTATCATGCACTTCATCTATTTTTATCTATAAACATCATTATATACAACATATTTTGGGCCGGGCAACTTGGGACACCATTGTTGCTTTGAGATAAAGGCCAGTTTTCAGGATTCTAATATTTAAACACCAAGCTGCTGGCAATGATTCGAGGGTAACGTACGTTTTGTATAGTTTGAAACTGACAGTGTAAAATACGATCGTTATACAATCCGCTAAAGCGAACCTATCAAGAAATAGTGGTTAGGATATTTTTATAACGAATTTTATAAATACAAAATTTGTGATCAATTTACTGAAAAACAAATATTTCAATACTTATTAAAGACGCGCTATAATGATATGATATATTGTGAAATAAATCTAATCGAATAAATTAACCTAAATCTATTATTAAGATAAAACTTTTTTTTAAATTTCATACACAAATTGAATTTAAATAGGCACTTATCAAGTTGAAAAGATGTACTTGTGGAGGTTAATTTATTTATTGGACACCAATTAACTCCTCATATAAAAATAAATTAAATTTTTATATCTGGACCTTTGATGCTATTGCTGGTTTCGTTAAACAATCTTGTATTTTTTGAAAAAATATTGTAAATTTTTTGTAAGGTCTTTCGTTCATATTGTCGAAGTTTTTGACTTGTCTTGAGGAAGGGAGAATGGAGCTTTTTATGAGTTGCTTAAGCGTACAAGCGGAACACTGCGTGGTTCCATCTCCGATATCTTTGCTAATAAATTATTGTAATCCACTTTTATCAATCGTTCTTATTACGCATTATTCAGAAGGATCTCAAATTTTCTTCAGGTCACCACCGTATCATCCATATAATCTGTGGATATCAGCGTATCCTGGTAAGCTTAATTAATATAATATATAAATTGAAAGTAATTCAATATTATGGCTGGTTTATTAAATACTGAGGATACAGAGCAGTTGGTTAGTGGACTTAAGGATTGTAGCTTAAAAGATAGTTCAGAGGAACTTAAGTGTTCCAAGATAGATGATCATTCCGCATATATGGATTTTCCGGGCCTGGCATCCCAGAAACCCCTTATGGTAGTGACCAAAGGGCCTCTACAGCCACACAAAAGTCAAAAGTGACTAATGTTTCACTGCCACATAACCATAAGAAGCGAACATTGTAATTCGTATTGTTCATGGTTAAATGTGGACTGTAAAAGAACACTAGATCGCTCATTCCTAGTGAGCATTGTTTGTACTTGGTGTTTTCCTCTTCTTAGATAGTTGGCAAACAAAGGCTGATGAGCACTGTCTGGCCAGATGCCAAAGTTTCCTTCAGCAGCCGAAATTTGCCCTTCGCGACTGAAACGTTTGCCCTCATTCCGCCAATCACATCTAACGATAAATTTACTGCGCAATTAAACCAAACTCGAGGCTTCACATGAAGCACAGGATGATGACTGTGTCCCTTTAGACTCGGCAAGGTTCATGCTGCTACTCTCGGACTGACGACTAGCTTGTGCTCGCTGGTCGTCATGCCGGAATTTCTATGGCTACGGGCCATGCTCCAGTTTACATTAACCACATCAGAGAATTTAGATGTCAAGACATATTTATGGTTGTGCAGACAAGCTGGCTGCTCGAGGTCGGTAACAAATATCTAAGACCTGCCAATAACTTTATTTTCGGAAGATGTGAATGTAGATCCAGCGTGAATAGGTATATGTCATCCATAATTAATTGTAACATGATCTATTAGAGCCTACAATTATCTGGCACCCGGAGAATGACACGCGGTGCAACAGTTCAAGTTTCATTGAGTTTTTTGCTAATCAAATACAATCTACGGTATGTTAAAGTCATCTAACAGGCATTCGGCATTATCGTTGCGCATTTAACTCACGGTATAAGCGCACACCCTTAAGCGCTAAACACGAACGTCCATGCCACCCATAACCAAAGTTAAAGTTGAACTTTTCGACATTTCCGGAAGGTAATTCTGGCCGAAGTTGTTGCTGTTGATGATCACATCAGTGGTAGAGTATGCAGACACAACGAAAAGACAAGGATGATTAAGGTTTTAGGAACATGTTTTGGTAAAAGACTTTGTTCGTGACACAAAGTAGGCTTTTAGAGAGTCCATTCAATCCGAGGCTGAATTCTAGTTTCAGTATGCAACGTCATATATATATATATATATATATATATATATATATATATATATATATATATATATATATATATATATATATATATATCTATTAACGAACACTCACGTATAAAGGGTTTCTTTTGGCTACTTTCCCTAACGGGAACATCCAACCCAGATTTAATGAATGATAATTTCGCCGAAATATTTTACAAATTTGGAAATCCAACTATTGGGTTCCATCATTTGACCACCATCTACATTACTGATCTCGTATCTACAACTTTAATCTTGGATGGGAGAGAGGAAAATAAATTAACGAGGCAAAATAGGAAAAATAGTTATCTACAGTTACCTGATTTTGCATTTATCTACCCTTGAAGAATCATCCGATAAGGCGCAAGAGGGCCGACGTCGTACGGAGGCAGCATGCTTGTGGTATTCGTGGTCATGTGTAGATCGTAAAAGACCACTAGGTGTTACGTTCCTAGTGGGATGGTTTTAATTAGTTCCTACTTCTTAGATGGTCGTGCAAACAAGTTTAGTCGGGATTAAACTCATCGCGCGTGGTAGGCTTGCGCTCATTTCACGCTGAAACAGGATGATAGCTGTCCACCAATCAGAATAGGAAAGTTCATGCTAAACTCCTCCAATGAACACAGTTTTGCGTTTTTGAGGTCCACGCCATTCATCTATATGAGTACCTGATGATTAACATTGTTTAGCTATTCTCCCACGTATCAACCTGATCGATTTAAGTGCATTGATTTCAGAAATGCTATATTATTTGAAATAAATTTAGAAGTCTAACGAAATTCGGAGCAGAAACAATAGACGAAAATTGATTTAATTCACTGAAACCACACAATGTAAATACTGAAATTGGTATCGAGCTTCAGTGCTTTATAAACTCAAATATGATAAAATCGGAAATGACAAAATGTGTAAATATGCCAACCACATCCACACAGTAGTAGGCTAAACTGTTAAAGCAACCACTCCGAAGAAAGTACAATCCTTATGAAAAGTTGGTATCACGTGAGAAATTTGCTGACATGTACGACCTACGCAGATAGTGAATTTAGGCTTACAACCATACGTGGAAATGAGTAGACACGTAAAATTGATTTTTTAAAAGCATGACAACCGACGCGTTAAACAGAAAAATACAGATCAAGATTACATATTAATGAAATAACACCACCAGGTAAGAGCAAATAGGAGTATCCCGATGGGGTAAATGATCGCGAAACGGGCCTATATTGAGTTCCTGATGCCACCCCTCTCTCCTGCAATAAAACAACAAACACCAGAATCAAAATTACCACCAAGAAGGGCTCTTCATGATCGAAGAAAACGCATGATCATCAATTAAGGAGTAATGCTAAATATTGCGCATTTATACAACCAGTCGAGGCGGATCAACAGAGGACTTGCCGGAAGCTGGGAAGCACAAATACGAGAAGCCGATGAAATGATCATGAAACTTGGCCTATATTGAGTTCTGATGCCACCCTCTCTCCTGCAATAAAACAACAAACACCAGAATCAAAATTACCACCAAGAAGGGCTCTTCATGATCGAAGAAAACGCATGATCATCAATTAAGGAGTAATGCTAAATATTGCGCATTTATACAACCAGTCGAGGCGGATCAACAGAGGACTTGCCAGGCAAGAGCAAATACGAGTATCCCGATGGGGGAAATGATCGCGAAACAGGCCTATATTGAGTACCTGATACCCCCCTCTCTCCTGCAATAAAACAACAAACACCAGTATCAACATTACCACCAAGAAGGGCTCTTCATGATCGAAGAAAACGCATGATCATCAATTAAGGAGTAATGCTAAATATTGCGCATTTATACAATCAGTCGAGGCGGATCAACAGAGGACTTGCCAGGCAAGAGCAAATACGAGTATCCCGATGGGGGAAATGATCGCGAAACGGGCCTATATTGAGTTCCTGATACCCCC
The DNA here is from genome assembly GCA_029291075.1 of Eudiplozoon nipponicum. Lineage (NCBI taxonomy): Eukaryota > Metazoa > Platyhelminthes > Monogenea > Mazocraeidea > Diplozoidae > Eudiplozoon > Eudiplozoon nipponicum. Next base: position 47,360 of record JAQBSW010001302.1, on the reverse strand, counting down.
TCTCCGCAATAAACAACAAACACCAGAATCAACATTACCACCAAGAAGGTCTTTCATGATCGAAGAAATCGCATGATCATCAATTAAGGAGTAATGCTAAATATTGCGCATTTATACAACCAGTCGAGGCGGATCAACAGAGGACTTGCCAGGCAAGAGCAAATACGAGTATCCCGATGGGGTAAATGATCGCGAAACGGGCCTATATTGAGTTCCTGATGCCACCCCTCTCTCCTGCAATAAAACAACAAACACCAGTATCAACATTACCACCAAGAAGGGCTCTTCATGATCGAAGAAAACGCATGATCATCAATTAAGGAGTAATGCTAAATATTGCGCATTTATACAGCAGTCGACGCGGATCAACAGAGGACTTGATTGAGTCTAAACTTGATTACTTGCTTGTGCCGAGCAAAACTGGGTTAATGCAATTTATCAACTGCTGAAATGTAGGTACTGTCTGCCTCCTGACGCTTAGCCGGAAATTGTCTAAGCCAGCCATAGCTAAACATTCCCAATTCCAACATTTTTATAAAGACGCAAGTATAAATACGTTGAAAAATTGATACAAATCTGACAGAGCATGTGGGCCGAGAAGTTTCACTGTAATACCACTTGTCGACGCATTATCAAATCATTCGCTATCTTCGTTTTAATGCGAAAAGAAATTTTAACACACAAAATCACCACAACGACGGTCAAGCGAGAGGACAACGGTAGAATACCTGAGCGTTCTGCAGTGTGCTAGTAGATTGGAAAGCATCCGACTGTTGATCATCTTGACCACTGTTGTGCTCGTTTTGACTGAATTCACCGACAAGTCTATGCACTAACGGCCAATTGTAGAGCCAGTGATCCGCCTCTTCAGTAAAGAAATGCGGTTGCCACTGAACTTGACGCTCTTGCCGATCACGCGCCTCTTCGCGCTGCCGTTTCTCCAGTGCCGATTTAGCTGCAGTAGCTGACTCTATATTTCCCTCTTTCAGGTTGAACGTGACCTGCTCCCAAAGCCTGTTTTATTCCAGCACACGAGTATGTTCGACGGACAAAGAAAAATACACTTTCCTTAACATGCACAATTCTTTATAGCGAGTTTGCAAACTGGATAAACTCCAATAAAATTTTGTTTACCAAGTCGCACAAAACAGCAAAACTAACGCCGGTCATAAACTGGCGTTTTTCGCTCCTCCTTGATTATCATCAAAGCACGATGGCAAACTGATTAGCGAAGCTAAAACTGAAATTTACAAGTTATGGTAAATCGGATATGCTGCTCTCAGCCACAGTAGGCTTCCACACATTGTAGTTGACCGGAAATGTTCGCTGCAAAGTTATCAAAAGCGATTCAGCAAGGCTATGGCTGATTACATATTCGGCAGAAGTGAGTAAATTTTCGCGCATTCCAACAATACAGCGATGCACTCAGCCTGCAAGATATTCGTGTAAAACGTCTGCTGAATGAATAGATACCCTGTTAGAATAATTGTTAGGTAATTGGACCAGAGTAAGGAAGGAAACTAATCTGCTTGACAGTGCTATTTTTCTAAGTAGGAATCTCTTGACAGTGGAACTCGGTTTGTAGCCATAGAACATTCCGGCATGACGACAAGTAGAACAAGCATCGAACTTGCAATATTCAATGGGTACAGCCTCGAATTTGGTTTACCGCATTTCTAACACTTAAATGAGTAGTGATGGAATAAGAGTAAGCAAGTTAGAAGCGGAAGGCAAGTTACGCCTAGTGAATGAAGATTCGGCGATTGGAGCCTCAAAACCGGATACACCGGGCAGATGGTGCTATTTGGCCATGGGTTGCAGATCATCCAATAGAAGGAAACCTATTTATTTGAGCCAGCCACTCAAAGAATTAGCGATTTTATTTAGGTGTATAGTTTACATATAACTATGAATACTACTTAATGGTTAAGAGGAAATAAAGCATCGGTATATCGTGCAGATATGATGACAGGTTGCAAAAGAAGTGCTCTATCCACAAACGATCAAAACAATTCTATTAAGAATGGTATAAAAAAATTACAGTCAAAAATAACCATTTACATATCAATTAAACGAGTGGTGAAAAAATTAATTGAAATCAAGGTTGCTAGTTTAAAAAAAATACCAATCTCATTATTGGTAAGCGTTTTCAGTATAAGCTAAGCGCTGTATTCTGTGCTAGTTGATAGGGAATTATCACCCGACAATTCATCCTCTTCACTACTATCGTACTCGTTGTGACAGTATTCACTGACAAGTCTATTCACTAACGGCCACTTGTAGTTCCAGTGATTCACCTCTCGAGTAAAGAAACGCGGTTTCCATAGAACGCGACGCTGCTGCCGATCACGTGCCTCTTCGCGCTGTTGATTCTCCAGTACCGATTTAGCCGCGGTAGCCGACTCTATATTTCCTTCTTTCAAGTTGGACGTGACATGCTCCCAAAGCCTTTTTTATTCCAACATACGAGTATGTTCGACGAAAAAAGAAAAATACACTTGACTTAACATTTACAAGAACAATACTTTATAACGAGTTTGCAAGCTTTAGATAAGTACCAATAAAATGTTGTTGAACCTGTCACACAATGCAAACCAACTTCAACGGAGAGCTAAGTCTCGTGCACGACGAGTCTCAGGTTTCTCCACTGGACTCCATCTTTCGCTAGATTCCCTAAGACTTTCTCCTAACTCTGTTTCTCTCGGCCATTGCGAATACCTTCTGTGGGTAATCAAGTGACTAATATCTCAAATGATAATGCAAGACAATGCGATCTTAGGCGTAACACCTCTAAGAATGAAGCCATCCACCAGAGTGGCCTCGACATCCCAGCAAATGTGAATGGTATTTCTTAATAAAATGAGACAGTGAGCGCACATCGAACAGAGACCAAACAAGGATGGTCGGCTCGTAAATTTCGCTCCTGATTAATGTCTCCTGACGCTTAGCTGGCCTAAACCAAAACCGAGTGAGTGGCAGTTATTCACAGAGACAAAAATGGGAATTGCGAGTGAGCATGATTGGTAGTGACATAGACGGTTGATTTCAAAGTGAACTAGTTGCAAAGATTTGTGATGGATTTAAGGAGATTTGAAACTAAGATGGATGCTTTACGCAATTGAGGCAGTTTATGTGCAAAAGTTCTACTTTGTTGATTACATAAAAAAACAGCGCCTTACCTGCGTGATTCAATAACGGCTTGCACGTTACGAGGACGCACATACTTATGCAAAATTGGCAGTGTGGTAGTGTCAATAAACATCTCCGACGCCTAAAAACAACAATAATAGATGGAGATTTACATAATAAAATACACAAAAAATTAAAACAAAGAAGAAATTTTACAAAATTAAACAAAAGAACTGCAGGTGGTGATGTAGCACATTTTTATGCATTTACAGCTACTAACAACCTGCAATATGATCGCAACTGAGCTCGATTCGATGCCATATCGCTAAGGGTTTCTAACCAAGAACTATGATGCACACGAGGACCCCATCCTGGCAGACGAGTGGGTCCTATACTACCCAATTTGGATTTAGTTGATTTGAACTGTTTCTGCCATGTCAAAATCTGCCCACCTTGTTTCGTACGTCAATCCGGTGCGGGATGAGATAACAGAGCTCTACTGGGAAATATAATTGGTGGCATACGCAAAACATGACCGAGCCAAAGAAGTTGATGGAGTTTTATTTGTTTTTCTAACGAGGAGCACTTATTGGCAGATCCAAAAATACGTCTACGGATGTAATTATTGCTTATTCGTTGTTGGTAACCTTCATTTGCTGTCTCTCAAACAACGATGGTCGAATGCCTGTAAGCACCTAAAATCATCAACTCTAAGGGGTCGTCTCATCATCGTATAATAAAACTGCGCGGACAGATGCATTGCAAACACAAACTTTAAGACAGGGTGAAATACTCGCCTTTCGCCATAAATGGCGAAGGTTCGAGAAAGATACTTTAGCTTTCGCGATTTTCATCCTTACCTCGTCAGACATATTGCTTGAGTTTTTAATAGAGCTGTCAAGGTATGTAAATCGGCCAACTAAGACCAGATCTTCACTCGGAAATCGCAAAGTTTGATTTAGTGATGGATGATCCTGTAAAAGAATCTTAAATTTATAGGATGTGATTTTCATAACGAGAAATGGAACAACGTCTGTTAATCTATTCAAGGTGGCCTGGGCAGCATGCTGATTGTCGAATAATAGTACGATATCGTCCGCATAGTCAAGATCGACTAGTTTATCGCCCGGGAGAACTTCAACTCCAGCATCCTGAATGTGTGGAAGAGCGTAGTTCATAATAGCATCGATTGCAAAATTAATCAAAAAGGAGGAATGCGACCAGAAGTATTTGTGTAGAGAGCACGTATAATATTAACAAATTTTGTGGGCACACCGCTTTTCGACAAGATATGGAATAAAAATTGCGATCCACCGAATCAAATGCACCATTGAAGTCTAGAAACAGGGTTATTGTGGGACGGCGATGTACACGTCTCTGTTCAATAACTTGCCTTAACGTAAAAATCTTATCTATATAACCTGTACTTCCCGGGTATGTGACTCACGCGAAGCGCTAAGACGACGTAGGATACTCGAAGCAAATAACCGAACCAAAATTGGAGGCAGGCTTATACCACAATGGTTATGACACGAATTGCGATTGACCTTTTTGAAGATAGTAACGATGGTCGACTCATTCCAAGCAAGCGGGGCGGTCACCTCATTCCAAATAGAATGAGAGAGGTTAGTTAGTGCTCTCATAATAAGACTGACAATACCAAATGCGTTCATGATTTTCCTTCAAAAATAGAACTTATGGAGAACCAACAGATTTAGTAACGAAACTAGACAGCATTTTGTTTTGTTTAAGCACAGCTAAAGGACAGATTTTCATATTTTATTTGTTATTTAAATGAGATATTACGTTTTTTTCAAATTCTAGGCATAATTACAATACGAGGTTTAAATGTCTAGACTTTAACATTATGTTCACGAAAATAGAACATTTTGAATGGAGAAAAATAGTTCAATAGGAATTCAGCCTTCAAGGAGCGGACACTAATAGTGTTCCAGTTGTAAGCATGAACATTTTGATGGTAATTTTATGCAAAATTTATGCGCTCATGTGATATAAACTCGAAACTGGAATAAGACACGAACTTGAACAATTACTGTTTGCACTGGTGGTCACAGCAAGGCTTTAGATCAAGTTTGCGAGCTTGAAGTAAACACCAATCCCATTTTATTTAACCAGTTGCACAACATAAAACTAACACAGATCACAGGTATTGGCAAGTTCCGATTTTCCATGATGATGATCATGGAAGGTCGAAACGCGTCAGTAAATGTGACTGATGATAGTTTTCCTGTTGTGTGACTGATTAGAAACAATGAGATGTGTGTTTATCTCTAGCTCGCAAACTGTACCTACACCACAGATGTCAAACTATAAAGACAAGTTGGCTAAGGGCTGAGAACTTGTGGTACAACAAAATATGTTGATCAATATAGCGGTAACAGAAGTTATTTGAACCATTTTGGATTATCGGTGGAATTACCAATGGTTAGAGCTCTCCGGATATGTGTTGCATTAGAAACCGGAGAAACACCGGCAAGGTAGTGACACATCACACAACGAAGTAGTTACGCTTCTACTCTGATTCCAACTTGTTAGCTAATGTTGTTCCTGATTCACTGAGTGACTTAGCAGCAAGCTCCTAGTTAAACTGACACGCCTGCTAGAAATAGTAAACAAACGGATTAAGATGAAACAGTGTACGTGATAAGCCTTAAAGCCCAATTAAGGGAACAATATCGCCCGTTTGTTGGACTGCGGGCTATTTCAGCGCCATGAAATGACATGGTTTCGCCTGCATAGGCGGCATCGTAATATGACTTTTCGGTGTGCTAATAAGACATTCGTGGTTCTTTGGTGTCATAACGCGTAAAATTCTCAAAAACAACAACAACAAATAAACAAAATGCCAAGAGGCTGTAAAACCTACCCCGTTATCCCAGGTCGCCGTCATCTTCTCATTCCATCCACCCTCAACACTGAGGAAGGCTTTTTTTGGTGAGCCGGGAGCGAAACACTCCGCTTTTATCTGATGTTTGTTGCCACCATAAAATGGCTTCGTGCGAAACTCCACATTGGCTAAGTAGCCGGTTTTGGCACAGGTGATCGTGCATTTGCCACCCAACTCAACCCACGGTGTAGCCAAAATGTTTCTGAAAAAGGTTTACAAGGAAAAATAATCACATTCACAGATTCGTGGCCAAAATTAATAATCATTTTCAGTTTATTCATCTTAAAAACACCTTTTCTTCAAGTATACTTTTTTTTACTTTCATGTAGAAGTCATTAAAAATAAAAACAGTAGTGAAGGCTAGAATTTACCATCACTGGCATGACCCATGGAAGATAGTGCAATTAATTAAAAAGCGAATGCCAAACAATGTAACATTTTTTCAAATTCGAACCTCCGAAGCAGATTGTCTAAAACAAGTATAAAGTGAAGGCTACTAGACAAAGGCCATTTAAAATTTACAAAACCGTTAAAGGCTTTAGATACATACTGACAACTAAGCGAAATTTATAAGCTTGGTTTACATATGCTTCATATAAATAACATTATAATCACGCGAAGAAGGTGTCATCATCATGCATGCATACAGAGCCATACGAAAGCCAAAGGTGACTAATGTTTCACTGTCATAAGACCATGTCTTTCAGGGTTATATGTGGACTATAAAAGAACACTAGGTCGCCCAATCCTGATGAGGTTGGTTTGTATTCGGAGTTTTCCTTCTCCTAGATAGTCTGCCAACCAAGGCTAATGAGCACTATCTGCCCAGATGCCAGTGGCCAAAATTTCCTTCAGCAGCCGAAACTTGCCCTTCGTGTCAGGCATGCTTGCTGTCATTCCGTAAAACACATTTAACAATAAAAGTTACTGCGCAGTTAGACCGAACTCGAGGCTTCACATGAAACAGGATGATGGCTGTCTCTTTAGACCCGGAAAAGTTCATGCTACCATTCCCGGACTGACTACTTTCTGCCCGTCGGTCGCCAGGCCCGAATTTATATGGCTATGGGCCACCTCCTCATGTTTGGCTCAGTTTAACATAGATATTGATTTGCCAATACGAAGATGCCTTATCGTATAGAAAGTTTAATTAAATACTGCAATAGACTCGAAATTCGAGACCAATAGGTGCGAATTTATTAACAGAATACAAAATTAAGCATAATTAATGAATGACTGTAATCAATAATTTCATGACAGGAGTTGAGTAGAAAACATTATAATTGCAAATTAAATTTAAAAAGTAAACTGCAAAATATATGACATTGAAGAAGCTAGGGAAGAAATTAAGAAAATGGTCACAATTTACACAAAAAAGCGGGATGGTATGGTAAAGACAACAGCGCGATAATTTCGATAAACTTAAGTAAGAACAAAGAGTAATACGTTAGTTTAGCAGAATTAAAAATATCATCATCATCATCATGTCCAGCCACACAAAAGTCAAAAGTGACTAATGTTTCACTGCCATATAACCATAAGGAGTGAAAAAATGTATATAAGTGAATTTAGACAAATTATTAGTGAGATTTACATCCAAATTGGGTAGTATAGGACCCACTAGTCTGCCAGGATGGGGTCCTTGTACGCATCATAGTTCTTGGTTAGAAACCCTAAGGGATATGAAAACGAATCGAGCTCAGTGGCGATCTTGTTGCAGATGTCTAGTAGAATCATCTTCGTAACTAGCTTTTCTTAGTAGGGCAAAGTTAGCTGCGAGGTTTGGTTTGTTTATGATGTGATACAGTGAAATCCGCAAGGAAGCTGTTTTGCTGATGTCGCCTTGCCCGAATGCTAACTTGGCCATAATGGTGTTGTGGAGAGGTTTAGTTTGCTTCATTTCTGTGAGTTATCCTGATAAATTTATGTATAGTAGCAAGGTATTCCTTCTCTCTCTGTCTCGTAAATCTCAATAATATATATGCGTACGTATAAGAAAGTATGCAAAAACTTCATAACCTTATTATTAAAATTTTAGCAATTCATAGCCCGAAGCCGTTAACCAGCTTTTTCTCGTGAAGCAATCTCAAATAGCTGTCGCCTCCTACAATTGGACCAACCTTTATTTGATATCGGATTTAAATGAACTGAAAACATCAATCCCATTGTATTTAACCAGTCGCCGAACAGCATAGCAAAAATACATTGCTGATAATACTCCCTCCACAATAACATTCTTTGCGCTCTGCATTTTAACCGCACTAATTCATGTAGTTTCTTGAAAGATTCTTTTGGAATGCGATATTTTAAAAAATACAAAGGATTCCTCTGCCGTGTTGAAAAATAAAAATAAATTCCATCAGATCAAAACACGTTTATTTCACTTTTTCCCCAAACGTGTCTACAAATTAATATATATATATATATATATATATATATATATATATATATATATGAACTTGAAAGAAAATATATAAAAACGGAAAAAGGACCAAATATGCGTTTCAGTGCTTACTGAAGCCGGTAAGCACAGAATGAATGACCACATGAAATTATACTGCTCGTTCATGCTGTCTTTGGTTTATCCTTCTGGTCATAATTGAACAAATTTGTCACTAAGTGCGCAACACCTAATACACAATTGCCTATTCATTACCTCTTCGCAACAAACAATAACAGTTATATATTCAATTGAATGATGCCATGATTACCGCGAAATGTGATAACTGATATCGATCAAAGCCAGAATGTATGGATTTGCTGGAGTAGCAGGTGTTTAGAAATAGTTGTAATTTTTCAATTTTGCTGAACTTTAGCATTCACTGAAATCCTTTTTTTTGGTACTATGTACCATTTCGGTGCCATAAAGTTGGTATCGAGTACTGATACAACAGCCATAGTGATGCATCCCTTTACAGACTCTGCATATATATTATGTATAGTGGGTTAGCGTTGAAGTCGTATTGCCGAAGACTCTATATGAAGTTACCTTCACTACTGCAAGTGTACAGATTGGTATAGGAGATACTACCGTCCAATTTTCCCACATTCCTCTCCAAAATATATACTGGTTAAGAGGCGTAATACCAGTCTCTACTGATGAATCGCCAGTAAGCAGGAAACATGTGAGCACATGATATTATATCTTCCTTTCATGCTAAATTTGTTTAACTTCTGTTCCCAATTGAGCTAAATTGCTACTATATTACATTATAGGTGAATGGAAGGGTGGATGTACATTTTGGCTTTTCGGTCGAAAATTTTACTCATACACATCGGGTAAGCTTTCAAAATGTAACTTTCGCCAAGTTATCATTCACTGTGACTATCTAAAAAAACTAAAGGCTTGTACATGCAGGAATAAGAAGCAAACGAACATAAATGCCTCGTCTAGAAATCTGCTCTTAGCCAATTAGAACAATCGGGTGTGTCAGCTGTAAATTGATAATGCACACACACACACAAAAAACAAGTATACGCCCAAGAAACCGAATAAAAATAGATCATTAGCAATGCACTTAAGAACGGCAACAGAGATGAAATGGAATTTTATCTACACTAAGGCTTAATTTAGCACGAATGGATGAACGAGAACGCCCCTTCGCCATGAAAAGTTATTTGCATAATAAAGTTACGCTCACCAGGTTGACATGCTCTGTTCAGCAAAGGCTAAACATGAAGTGAGTAATTCAACCTGAAAAGATATTTTAACCGCGTATGTACCACCAAGTTCTACTCTGTGTTGCACACCTGTAGGTCCAGTAGCTGAATTATACCTGCAATTTTCGGTTTTCTACCGAAAACACATGTAGTCAAATCAAACTATTATTCTTTAACACAATGTTACTTTCACGGGTGGTCTGTAATCTGTCTTAAAATAGCAGATAGAGGAGGGCTATAGTTTGTACTTTAGACCGAAACCGATACGCACAGGATCAGCATGACGAAATGGCAGAAAAAATACGCCAGTTGATAAAAAACTGCAATTTCATGCAATGGGCAAATTCTGGTTGCGCGCGCGGTGATAAAAATTATTTAAATCGACGTTGCTTTACTTATATATAAACATAAATCACATTATATGCATACACCTTTCAGTATAAACTAGGCCTTGTAAAATGTAGAAAAGTCGATTCATCCAGTGGACCGGATTCCATTCTACTTGGCACCTAAAGAGATCCCATTAAGGCTACACCTGATGGAAAGGCTAACCACGAAACAATAGTTAGTATAGAACTGAAAATTGTGAGTAGCGCACGAAAGCGTGCCTAAGTGGTTAGAGAAAAAGACGACAAAGCAGACATGCCCAAGTTCGAGTCCTGTCCACAGCAAAATTTTCGACACTACCTGAAGTGTTCGCAATAAGGACGAATCCGGTCTACTGGATGGATTTAAATAAACATATCATATACGCGTGTGCAGTAAAGCAGTAGTATAGTCAACTGTACACACAGTTTTTGGTAGTTCGACTTTAAAGGTAACTCATATATGACATACGCCAACTATGATTTTGAATCATTTAAATCAAGGTTGCGATTTTGATATAAGCACCTGACCCGTTAGGTACATACATTTGTCAGAATAAACTAGTGTAGAAAAGGCAGTAGACCGAAGCAGGCATGACCGGCTTCGAGCCTTGTCCGCGGCAAATTCGGGACAGTACCTGAAGAGTTCGCAATAAGGACGAAACCGGTCTACTGGATGAATTGCCTTTTCTACATTATACAATGCTTAATTTACACTGACAAATGCATGTACATAATGGGATGGGTGTTTACATCAACATCGTAACCTTGATTAAAATAATTTTTTCTCAACACCTGCGAAAACAGTGGTCGTTTAACTAACAGTATAGACGATAGATTGTCGGCTACTTTGACTATTTTCACCGCTACATGTTAAAACACAAACAGTTCGAAAACCATTTCAGGTCCATTTCATCAGGTGTACTTGATTCATAATTAAAGTACAAACTTAAAATTGAAGACAAAATTAAAAAAACCTTACACCAATCAGAGTACATCAGGCAGAACTTAACTAACATATTTGGATTAATAAAAAAATTTTTATACTTTATCAAGTTGAAGTAAACTGTGGCTACTGGCGTCTGGGCAAATAGTGCTCGTAAACTGTTGTTTGCAGACTGGCTAAGAAAAGGCATGATCCTAATGCAAACCATCCTAGCTACGAATGTGTGACTTGGTGTACTTTTACAGCTCACATATAACTATGATTAATAATAGCTAAAATGAATCTATATTGCATCAGCCGTCGGTTCCGAGTTTGCCTCTTCTCCCCTCTAACAATGATGTTCGTTTAGGCCATATGAAATAGTGGATGTTGATAAAATCACTAGGCCAAACTTCAGGTGGCCAAATATCGAAACTGGTTCAAGTAAACTACCATTTATTAAACATAGGTTAACTCTTCACGTCAGCGCATTTAATGTGCAAACATTAAAACAAAATAGGCAACAAGCTCTAGCATCGTCATTATCATCATCATCATCATCATCATCATCATCATCACCACCACCATCATGTCCATCCATACAAAAGTTAAAAGTGACTAATGTTTTACTGCCATATAACCATAATGAATGAAAAAAGTATATAAATAAAAGCAGAAATAGTATTTTAGACAAATTATTATTGAGATTTACGAGAGTGAGAGAGAGAAAGATATAGAGATGGAGAGAAAGAATGAATACCTAGCAGGTATTTAGGATAAATTAGACATCAGCGTAGGTCGCGTATCCGAAACCAGAATGCAGGATTCTACGAGTATTACAGAACTGCTTGCACCGTCCTTATCTACACGTTATTGGTTTCGAACATCTGGTGTCGCGGAGTTTTCTCAATGAGGCTCCGGTATGGTTCTTAGCTCACGAGTTGAAGCTTGTTTAGCCGAATGAATCCCTGTAAACAGCCGACTTTGTGCGTCATGCTTAAGAACACTTATTGAAATCACTGTCAGAAAGAAGCATTTATCAACCTTGTCACCACATCGCTTTCAACATGTGGCGAATTGTGGAGTTTTAGGAATGGTTGATTTGTCGGGCCTCAGACCTACCTGACGCCCTTTCTTCGTATGACAAGTGACAACGATTAAGGCGTAGAATTTGATTGTAAGCTGCATTGCTATTTTCAACTCATTAGCAAGGCATTGGTGTTCTTCACCCGCCGTGTAACAAGCAGGAAACTCGCTCTCGAATTGGGATGGCAAAATTACCTTTTCAGTACATGTGAACAGCTCAAAGCGATTCTGATCTCCTGGAGACAACAGATGTGAATAACGCCCTTGTAAAGCTCAGCATTTGTAGACAACTAACTAGCTGTCAAAGAAAGAGCCCTAGCGTGCCAAGAGCCAATGGATAACCAATCATTCGGTTCAAGCGACACACAAGGACAAGCCTAGGCTGCTGGAAGTCCACTACAAGTTAAATAAACTAAACGTGAAGAGGTGACTAGTAACTTTAATCGTTAAATGTGTTTGACGGAATGAGAGCAAGCATGCCAGATGTGATGGGCAAGTTACGGCTGCTGAAGGAAAACTCCAAATACAAACCGTCCTCATTAAGACTGGGCGACCAGGTGTTCTTTTATAGTCCACAAATAACCAGGAAAGACATGGTCATATGGCAATGAAACATTAGTCACTTTTGGCTTTTGTACGGCTGTGCATGATGATAACGATGATGATGTATGTGTTAGATGCTTGTCATAAGTGCATAGAAAATGCTAGGAAAGCAAATCTGACATTGTCTCACGACTGTAGCCACGATGTTAGTCGATGGGATTCATAACTTTCGAAGCTGTAAATTAACAAAATGTCGCTCATTCCTAGCGGAGGCTTGAGACAGCTGTTCCAGCCTCACTTTATTGGCCTGCATGGTATGAGAGAACCTATCAGCGTTTAAGCACCACCTTTTGAACACAGTGCGTTCTAAAGGAGCACAAATCATCACACCGGAAGTCCAGTTTTTATTGATCGCATAAAATCAGAGTTGATAAAGTATTCTCAAATATCTGCTCGAAAAATACACCTGAAAATTGTCTTATTTTGATGCGCATGGGAAGCAATTGTAACCGTGGATATAAGCCTGACGAATAAATAGTTTGAAAATTAGCGCTGATCAATTGATAATTCAAACATTCACGATCTATGTATTAGGAAGCCGTTACATGCTAGCCTCAAACAGACATTAATGGCGCGTGTGTTGATAGTAGTTATCAAAAATGTCTAAATGGCAAAATAGAGATCAAATAATGATCACGTGAGAACTGCCAAAGACCATTAGCTCTACAATCAAGCCAGATTGTTGCATATTACTGGTAATACACAGATGCTTCACTGGAGTATAACCATGGCGTTCAAAGCCATTTGTGGGCTGTAAATGAACACTGTGTCGCGCATTCCTAGCGAATTTATTATTCACACCAAATCAGCTAATGTGAGTAGTGTGCTGTGTATAAATGTGATTATAGGCCTGATGATGGGGCGGGAAATTCTGCTCCAGAACGTTGCTAGTCAACGAAGATTAGATCCTACCTCGTTCCCAGTGGTTAGTATGAACGATGTTGAAGCCATCGGAAGAAAGGGACGATTCCGCATCCAGCTAAAACTAAGACGAAATCGATGCGTACTTGGAAATGAAAATAAATCGGTTCTTTGCGAAACGGATAGGGAAAAGCATCAACCCGCGAACGCAACTCGCGGAGAGTCCACATACGAGGCTCGCACCGCGCACCAACCATTCAAATCATAATCGGCAAATGTAATCGTTTATTGAATAAAGTGTTTACCTGCCATAGCCACACGGAAAGGTGATTACGTAGTCCTCCTCAAAATCGGACAGTGAGATAACTGAGTTGCCAACCATTTCTACCGCAATGCTGAGTCCGAGAAAACGTGACTTGGTCCACAAGCTCCCGTTAATGGCAATCATCCGAGATGGACACTCTGCATAGAACGCAGATATCGGCGGATGATGAGAAACCTTCAACATATGTGCAAGAAAAATAAAATTAAACATCTAGCGTTACGTGTTGTAGGGATAAAAGAAAGCTAAAGCAAAAAAGAGCTACATAACAATTTTGTTTCCACGACTTTCTAGTAAAGGAGTTTATTAATAGTTCAAGTTTATACATATATGAAGAATATATATTCCGTGTAATCATTTGAAATATTCTAGATATATAATCAAATTTAACGACAATACACTCAAGATATTTAGTTTTTAAATAAGCGAATCACTTATCTCAAGATATGAATTTTAAAATGTAAAGCAAAGCTTTCGCTCCAGCTTGTCAGCTGATTTAGAGAAAAGAAAACAGGATTTAATTTTGCCAACAAAAAATTACACAAAATATATGTATTAAACCAAAGAAACCACATAGAAGAAACATAAATGAACACAGTTTCTCATATGAATGTGAGTACAGTTCATAAGAAATCAGTATATATTCATTCACCTACGATATAAAGATGAAGAGGCAATTAAGCGCGTTGGTGTTCAAATGTGCGTTAGCAATAGCTACAACGGGAATTGTACCTGTGGGGAATCATATTTAAGCAGATGTGGTGAAGATTGAATTCAAGATTGTCAGAGCACATACCGAATAGGTTGGTGCAAAGAAAGATTGATCTTGCAAAGATAAAGAGGCAATAAAGCGCACAAGAGATGGATTGCGCTCCGCTTTGACGTTAACATGTTGTGTAACTTACTTAGTAATGATAAAACCCACCACCAACCTATCTCTATGCAATGTGAAAGGTAAGATTCCATTTTAATCTATATGACGAATTATCCACAACTTGAATTATGCCTTTCGGCATTACCTATTTATGCAAATGCAGTTGAAGATTGAATTCACGATTGTTAGAGTACATTGAGGACGCACGAACGTCTAGCACTAAACATGTTGTGTCCTGTGAAAAGTACGACATTCAAACAAAGCGCCTTTTAGTTTTAATTAATGGTATGTGTGTGGTTATATTAACCTATTTAGAAAGGATTTAAACAAATCTTATCATCAGTGGTTACACAGCAAATTTTATAGAAAAGTATAAGCCTAATCATGTAATGAAACCCGCTGTGTCTAGTTGTAATGCCAATAAAAAACCGGTGTATATTTACGTAACATACAATAAAGCGTACAAGAGATGGATTCTGTTCCGCTTTGACGCTAACATATTTGACAGATAACTTATTTTTGAAGATACACACAACCGAACTTCTTCTAAGTATTGGGATAGAAAAAAATCCATTGAAATCGGTATCTAACGCTATCCACGACTGGAATAGTTCCTGTTGACAATCATATTTAAGCATATGCAGTAGACAGTTGAATTCTCTCTTGGTGCAAAATAAGATTGGTAGTGCACGCACGTGTATAAATGCACATTTTGTCCTGTGACAAAATTTACAAGCTAGTAAAACGCGTTAAATTTTTAATTATGGCTAGGTTTGTATGCATGCTTCCTTATTTGAAGGCCATTACAATAAATAGTCGTAGCTTATAACAGTGTCAACACAAAAATGGTTCGTAACTAAGCAGTAACATTACACTATCCAAGTCTCATGAAAAACTATGTCTACTTATTCTTTAAATCAGATTTGCGAGCCTGAAATAAACACCAATTCAATTAGATACAGTTTGTGGCGGAGAACTTATATAAACGCAAGTATGTATTAGGTGTTGTGCAACTATTAAAAATTAATTCAATTATGACCATAAAGATAAATCAAAGACAGCATGAACGGAAAGTACAATTTCGTGCTTACTGGCGACTCTTCAGTAGGAGCCGATATAACGCCCTTTATCCACTATATATATGGGTGAGGAATATGGGAAAATAGGACGGTAAATTAGTCACCCAAACATATAATTGATAAAGGGTGTAATAAGGGCTCCTACTGATGAGTCCCCAGTAAGCACCAAACGAATGTGCACGAGATTATACTCTAATGCAGTTTTTGGTTTATCCTTTTGGTCATAATAGAACTAATTTGTTACTAATTTTAAGAAATGAGCAAACTGTTTATGAACATTTTAATGCAGAAGACATTTTCACTTGTAAACTTTTTATGCGTCCTTCCGAAATGCCGGTCGAATCTGCCGCATATTTAACGTACAAAAAACTTGTTTGGCCAATGGATCAGCTAACAGCTGATGCATATCTAGAATTGAACGGCACTTAATCGATAATTGGGCTATTTTTTAAACTACGAACAAACTGGCTATCAGACACTTATTTATACAAAACAGATGAAGTAGGACAGTATTTCGTCCGATTTAGTTTTGAGCGAAATTTAAAAGACAAATTTTGGGCACAAATAGATCATTTGTCGTTTGATCCCTATTATCTACTCTGCCGCTGTTCAATGCTTTGCATAGTTCAAATGTAAACGTTTGAAGGTAAAATAGACGCTAAAACTTGTACGAATTTTATATAACTTTACGTAGACCAAATACTAATGTAAAGGTTAATTACAACTTTTATTTACAGCTTCTAATTTCGAGAAGGAATCGATTAATATTAGTTAAAATTTTGCATAAAATCATACAGATTTTCAAGCTGTCACGTAATTTTTATAATTTTTTGGAAAATGTGAACTCAAATATACGCATATACGTATTATTATGTCGTAACTATACACTAAAATATGCGCCAATTTTGGTATGAAAAAATCGTGAAATTGCAACTACACATGTCAGTTGTGCTTGGTGTATAATGGACCATTCGAGTGGCAAAACGAGAGTAACAAAATCCGAGGTTGTGAGAGTGTAAATGTGACAGAGAAGACCAAAGGAGAGGGAGATGAGCAAGGTAATGGGGCGAGATAGGAGAGATTAAAGGTGAGAATAAAATAAGGATAGATAGAACATGCATGTACAAATGAGAGAGAAAAAGAGTGCGAATGAGTAAAAAGGAGTGAAGTATGCCAAGGAGTCCGAATAATAAGAAGAGTCATTGTGTGGGAATTAAAAGTATGAAAAATAGAGAAGAGAGTATGCTTGTGAGAGGAAAAGCAATCTTAATAGAAAAAGATTCTGAGAAGGAGGAGGTATATAGGAGAATAGAGAAAGAGAGGAGAGTGAGAGAAGAGGGAACGCATGTGAGAGTAAAAGTGACAATAGGGACTGAGATATAGAAGGCAAATGATAGAAGAAAGGATTTATCAAAAGTATGTGATGGGAATAGAGTAATAACAAGAAGATCGAGAATACAAAGAGATGAGGAGACAGGAAAGAAAGAGGGAGAGAAAATTCTCTGAGAATGGATACACAGTTAAAGAGAGTTAAAGTGGGAGGGAAATATATCGACAAATTTAAAACCTAATGAATGTAAGAAAATAAATAGAGAAGTCAGTACTGGCAGAAATGGGATGAGAGGAGAAGAAGGTAAATAATGGAGAAATGGAAGAGGACATAAAAGGAGAGAAAGTGGGGAGAGAGGTGAAGAGAGAACAGAGTCGAATAGAAAATGACAGACAGAAAATGACTGATTGTGTGTGGATGAGATAGTTGTGAAGTCAGTTGAGATGAGACTAGGGAGATATTGAGAGATGTAAGTGCAAGAGAAGGGAAAGATAACATTTTTTGTGAGAGAGGAAAATGAGAGCGAAAGAGATAAATAGATAAACAGAGAAAAGGTGAAACAATAAAGAGAAAGAGAGAAAAGAAAGCAACAGGAAACGAAGAGTACAGAAAGAAGACAGTAGATAAACGAGAAAGTAAGTAAACGAAGAGGGAAGGAAGAGAAAAGAGAAGCGGAAAAAATTTAGAGAAAAATGTTAGAGGGTGAGAGGGACGAAGAACAGTATACAATAAGAAAATAAAAGTGGTTATGCATGGTATGAAGTGAAAAGAGCAGAGCGTGAAAAGAATAGAGAGAGGAGGAATGAGTGGTAAACGTAAGAATGAGGAAAAGTAGGATAGAGGAAGGAAAATTATATTGCAGGAAAGAGATGAATGATGAGTAGAGAAAAAAAGAGAGAAGAAAAATAGGAAAAAAAGAGAATGAGTGAGAGAGGAAAACCTAAGACAGGAAATACAGGAGTGAAAGAGAATATTGGAGAAAGTAAAGAATAAGAAAGGAGAGATGGAGTGTGGGTTTGCAATTGAGACGAAAGAGTGTTGAGAAGAAATAGTACAAAACAAATTAGCTAGTTTGCCGTCGAGCTCTCATGATTATCATGAACGGCCAAAACACCACGGAGTGTGTGACTGGCAGTAGTCTTGCTTTCTTGCGAATGGTTAGAAACACCGGAAATGGTGATCATCTCAAGCTTGTTACCTTGATTTTTTTTAACGTTATCATCACCTTATCAATCAATGGTTGCCTAAGTGTGTCTGTCCTCATTTCTGCCTCTGAGACACGGTAGATTATCGAGTTTAGCTGTTATGGACCGGAAGGCCTGGATGCTCGCCAGTAGCAAAATGTAAGAGCCGACCAGTGCTATCAGGCATCGCGTTGAACATAGTTATGGAGCACCGATTGCATAGACCGTGTTACCTTCCGAGAAGGGGACCCGCACAGCCCGCCTAACAGGTTTTCTAGAAAAGTTTAGTGGGCGGTTGGGCCTACACAGAAGAGGTGGTACAGCAATCTCGCTACTGAGAACAAATATTCGCGATGTCGCTAGTTTGACCGCGCTGCACCGTATCATCGGCAGTCGAGAGAAACTTTAATGTGCCAAAATCTCTGAGAATCTAGCGGAGCACAGGGTTTAGTGGAGATTAGAGGGTAATTCTAGTTTATTTGCATAGGCTCGTCCGGAGCCTGCAATAAGGGATGTATAGCTCCTCTCCTGTTTACGTACAATCATGCAACATGCTCCTCGGTGAGTGTAAGCTGCGTCGTGATCAAGTGACCGACATCACGTTCAACTGTGCTTGGCCTCGATGCGCCTGTCAGCCCCTCCTGCGATTCAGGCCATCTATTGCAGTTAATTCGGTAACTGGGCAGGTAACATACACAAGCGGAATTTCTACAAATCATCACAGTCAACAGAATCGTATAAAAATACTATGTAAAAACAGGTTTAAGTATTGATGATGATGATAATAATAAGATGAAATGGGCTCATGCTCAACATACCTGCTCTGCCAGAAAGACGACGGAGTTGTCCGGTGCCCATGGCACAGGTCCTGTATCTTTAAGACGACCTAGATCCACATTTAAACGACCATTGCTTAAGCTGGAGTTTGGAAGAGACGTAGCTGCCTGGGTAGCACTTAGTCCAAGCTCATTGTCTAGACGCCAATAACAGCGAAAGAATTCTCCCAATATCGGATTGTAAGGCTTTTTCGCAACAGTTGACTTGCGACCTGCATGAAAAGCCGACAAATACCAACGCAGACATGCGACAAAACGGTCACGTGGCGTCTTACCTAATGGAATGGCAGCCCACAAATCGGCATGCGCCAAAAAATCAGCGTACATCTCGAGAGCAGAGCGACGCTCTAGAATGAAAGTAGGCAGCGTGATACGAGTCAGATCCATGCCAATTCGCAGTTGAGAGATCAGGTGTGAAATAACACTGCCGTGTGACATAACAGAGCCCAAATCCTCTTCCTCAGCATCATCATACAACTGATCACGCCAGACATCACTAATGTCTGTCACCAATGACTGGCGTCCGCTCGAGCACAGGTGGTCATGGTTTCCCGAAACCCCATCGTTTTGGACATCCGAGCCATCTGCTGTTTTCAACTGGCTGGCTGCATTGAATTCGTGTTGACCATGAGTCAAATCAACGTCAGACGTTGACTGCTCACGATCTGCAAGGTTCGACGTAAAAGGCATAGGATTAGAGGATGTGAAGTCGATACCACTACCAACAAGGAAGTTATCATTCAGCGGGTGCAGACAGCCCACAAAGCCACTATTACCTTCAGAATGACTGCTATTCCGGCAAGAATGGAACCTTGAACCGAAAAAATACAAATATAACACACAAATGCGTCTAAATAAATCAACAAATACAGGTAAAATTGTGTAAATACAATTCCAAATTTAAAGTTAAGTCAGAAATTAATCAAGCCTGATGATTTGCGAGAAAAATTTGATTTAGCAATAGACAAATGGTATATGACACATATGAGTATATCCAACAGCGTCAAGAAAAATAGAGCTTGGTACGACAAGCACCGCTGTCTGTGAAGGAAACAAAAAGAAATATTTTTCTAGAAACCATATATAATTAACCGAAAATTGGTTGCTCGAGCGGTGATAATAATTACTTTTAATCATGGTTGTGATCTTGATACACTCACCTGATCCAATAATTACATGCATTTGTCAGTATAAAATAAGCATTGTATAGAGTAGAAAAGGCAATTCATCCAGTAGACCAGTTTCGTCCTTATTGGGAACTCATCACGTACTGTCCGTGGCAAATTCTGGATAAGGTGTTCACAGCAAGTTCGCGGCCTTGATTAAAGTAATTTATCAAATCTATCAGAGAAAAGACGCACAGAAACCAGAAGAAAGCTGTACTGAAAGAGTAGAGAAATGAAAGTTGACGAATAATTTCTAGATCAGCCATAACTATGCATTTGTAATTTCAAATGAAAAATAAATCATGTGTGCAAGTGCGAATTTATTATAAAGCAGGCATGTGGAACACAGTTCATAAAGGGCAATTAGCTTGTCGCCAGAACTCAACTCGACTCTAATGCCTGGTACTTTTTATAGTCAATTGTTTTGAAAGCAATGGTCATAAAGTTGGATTAAGCACATATAGTACAACAAAAAACAGGAAACGGGAAACGTATAAGCTGGGGAAAAACACACAATATCCACTACCACAATATATTTAAAATATGTACGAATACAATGGGGTTGGTGTTTAATTCAAGCTCGCAAACTTGATTTAAAGCATTGTTACCACCACCCACGCAATCAATTATTGTTAAATTGTATTGCCTATATATGTATATGTGGCGAAAGCTACAAACAGTTACTGTTCGTGACTGCATAGAAATTGTGCAGCCGACATTTCCAGTCAGGTTCAATGTATGCGAGACTGCTAGAGGTAAGAGCCGCATATCTAAATTTGATTTCCATATATATTCAATGCGGTTTGATCCTCGATAATCAGTTTGCCGTCGTACACTGATGATGACCATGGAAGGTCGAAACGCGTCAGTGCGTTGCGGCTGGCGGCAGTTTTGCTATATTGTTCGACGACTGGTTGAATACAATGGGGTTGCTGTTTACTTCAAGCTCGCGCAGTCAATTATTGTTAAATTGTACGAACTTCTTTTGTTTATTTATTCATTCATTCATTCGTCCATTCATTGATTTATTAATCCGTTCATCCTTTCTTTCATTCATTTATTCATTTCTTCATTCGTTCAATCATTCATTTAATAATTCGGTCATTCATTCATTTATTCACTCATTCATCATTCATTCACTCATTTATCCATTAAATCTATCATTCATTCATCCATCCACTTATCCGTTCATCCATTCATTCTTTCATTCAATCATCAATTAATTAATTCATTAATTATTGACTACAAAATTATACATGAAGTTAAGTGCCGTGGGATGCGATTACCACATTTCACTCAAACGCAGATATGGTAAGACCTATGAAAGAAAACGATTTTATTTGTGGAGCATCGAAATTGACCAATTACCTCAAAGATTTTAAAGGCTGTGCATTCATCTTTGAAACATGAAACTAATACAATGTTAAAACGATTAACAAAGAATGCAATAGAAACTCAGGATCTGTTGCTTGTCATTGTGAACAGGGCTAGATCTCAGAATCTGAACCTCGAAGCAGTATGCTTCATCCTCGCGAGCTTGTCATGTTCAGGAGTGCCGTTAATCGTCTGATTATGAATGCAGCCGACAGAGGAAATAAGAAGCTACACAAAAATCCATTTGCACAACGAGAAAACATTCAACGCGTTTTCAGGAAAACTTGATGCGTTCATCTTCAACTACACGAGTTTGACCGTTAATGAAAAAAATCTATTTACAAACAACACTTTTCGATAGAATCAGCGATTTCCATTGTACGTTCATCGATGGTAATTGCTAACCCTTCCCAACACACCTACAAAGCATTTAAAATTTCTCCTCAATATATGCAATAAAGATGTTCAATTCACCTTCAATGGACAATATTTCACGCAAAGCGATGGACAGACAGTCCGTTAGGAAGCTCAGCAGCTGATATATGTGGAAATCAAAGTAAGATATGCGGCTCTCACCCCAGGCAGTCTTGCATACATTGAACTTGACTGGAAATGTCGGCTGCACAATTTCTATGCAGTCACGAACATTAACTGTTTGCAGCTTTCGCCACATATACATATATAGGCAATACAATTTAAACAATAATTGTGATTGCGCGGGTGGTGGTAACAATTGCTTTAAATCAAGTTTGCGAGCTTGAAGTAAACACCAATCCCATTGTATTTAACCAGTCATCGAACAACATAACAAAACTACCGCCAGCTGCAACGCACTGACGCGTTTCGACCTTCCATGATCATCATCAGAGTACGACGGCAAACTGACTATCGAGGATCAAACCGCATTGAATATATATGGAAATCAAATTTAGATATGCGGCTCTCACCTCTAGCGGTCTTGCATACATTGAACTTGACTGGAAATGTCGGCTGCACAATTTCTATGCAGTCACGAACATTAACTGTTTGCAGCTTTCGCCACATATACATATATAGGCAATACAATTTAACAATAATTGATTGCGCGGGTGGTGGTAACAATTCTTTAAATCAAGTTTGCGAGCTTGAAGTAAACACCAATCCCATTGTATTTAACCAGTCGTCGAACAACATAACAAAACTACCGCCAGCCGCAACGCACTGACGCGTTTCGACCTTCCATGATCATCATCAGAGTACGACGGCAAACTGACTATCGAGGATCAAACCGCATTGAATATATATGGAAATCAAATTTAGATATGCGGCTCTCACGTCTAGCAGTCTCGCATACATTGAACTTGACTGGAAATGTCGGCTGCACAATTTCTATGCAGTCACGAACATTAACTGTTTGCAGCTTTCGCCACATATACATATATAGGCAATAAAATTTAAACAATAATTGATTGCGCGGGTGGTGGTAACAATTCTTTAAATCAAGTTTGCGAGCTTGAAGTAAACACCAATCCCATTGTATTTAACCAGACGTCGAACAACATAACAAAACTACCGCCAGCCGCAACGCACTGACGCGTTTCGACCATCCATGATCATCATTATAGTACGACGGAAAACTGATTATGGAGGATCAAACCGCATTGAATATATATGGCAATCAAATTTAGATATGCGGCTCTCACCTCCAGCAGTCTCGCATACATTGAACTTGACTGGAAATGTCGGCTGCACAATTTCCATGCAGTTCCGAACATAAACTGTTTGTAGCTTTCGCCACATATACATATATAGGTAATACAATTTAACAATAATTGTTTGCGCGGGTGGTGGTAACAATTCTTTAAATCAAGTTTGCGAGCTTGAAGTAAATACCAACCCTATTGTATTTAACCAGTCGTCGAACAACATAACAAAACTACCGCCAGCCGCAACGTACTGACGCGTTTCGACCATAGAAATTGTGCAGCCGACATTTCCAGTCAAGTTCAATGTATGCGAGACTGCTAGAGGTGAGAGCTGCATATCTAAATTTGATTGCCATATATATTCAATGCGGTTTGATCCTCGATAGTCAGTTTGCCGTCGTACTCTGATGATGATCATGGAAGGTCGAAACGCGTCAGTGCGTTGCGGCTGGCGGTAGTTTTGTTATGTTGTTCGACGTCTGGTTAAATACAATGGGGTTTGTGTTTACTTCAAGCTCGCAAACTTGATTTAAAGTAATGGTTCAAATTAATTTATAAAACATGTCTGAAGAATAAAAATGATAACCTAGTTTAACCAGTGTAATCTGAACATATCATGTTCAATAAGTAGTGAAAATTGAGCAACACTTTATGGAATAAAGCATACATTTATTTTTAAGCAGATTTGTACTCAAAATTTAAACATCATTTCCTTAAATCGACTACAATATTTGATCATCCAACAAAACAAAACCTCTGGTTTTGTCTTTCTAAAATAAATTTATCATAGAACAACAAGCGCGATGTTTTCACTATGATACAGCATTGCCGGGATCAACTGTCAGAATAAAATATTTTCTCCACGCTGTTAGGTTTTAAAAATGGTTGCGGTAAATTTTATACTTCATCACAAAGTGCTACGATATCAAAACTTGTTAGCAATTTTGTTGGTGACACTTAACTAAAACATTCCTGTAAACAACAAGTGGATAGCAAAATAAGGAGTTTACTTTCATTTATAGGATATATTGTCGTCTAAATTAAGATTTATTCAGGTGTTTAACCATTGATAAATGGCTAACTTACATTGACCAATAATTTGATAAACAATTTGTGCAAAGTCAAAATAATTTCTAAAATGAAAATTTAAATTATATAGCATATGTTATTAATTCAGGGAATTGGTTATTACATTAGTATTTACACTAAATTCAAGACCTCAACAGTGTCTTTCGAATACCAAATTAATATCTAGCTTTATTTTTATTCTGTTATATGCGTTTCAAATAATCTTAACATATTAGGTAGTCACATTTGTGACCGCGAATGTAATACCAGGAATAAAATGTTTTCCACTGAATGTTTTTTTCTGTATTATCAGTAAATATTGTTTATATTTTTCATTATTAACAAATTAACTAAGACATAAGCAGTTTTTAGCAATTGCACAATAATCCAAACTCGTAACTTTTTTCATGATAAGTAGCTCCTGATATTTTGTTAATTAAATGCGCAGGCGGTAATAACAATTATTATAATCAAGGTTGCGGTTTTGATATATGCACCTAACCAATTAATTACTTACATATGTCAGTATAAACTTAGAATTGTATAGTGTAGGAAAGGCAATTCATCCAGTAGACCGGTTTCGTCCTTATTGGGAACTCATAATGTACTGGCAAGAAATTGCCGCGGACAGGGCTTGAACCTAGATATGTCTGCTTTGAAATCCGACTCTCTAACCACTGCGAGGCGGCAGGGTGTCTCAGTGATTGGATTGCCAGATTCCGAAGCAGACGTGTCTAGGTTCGAGCCCTGTTCACGGCAATTTCTGGCCAGTACATGATGAATTGCCAATAAGGACGAAACGGGTCTATTAGATGAATTGTCTTTTCTACACTGTAAAATACTAAGTTTATAATGACATATGTAAGTCTTTAACGGGTCAGGTGCCTATATCAAAACCGCAACCCTGATTGTAATAGTTAAATGCTTCCCATTACAACAGATTAACTATTGCTGTATACGTTCTGGAAAACTGATGTTGATTGAAGCCACAATGTGGCTTTTTTCGGAGTAGACGGTGGTTAGAATAGTTGATCTTTACAATTTTGGTGACTGTTTTCCTATCTTCAACAACATGATTTTGATAGCCAACACGGCACTAAAATATACGGTTTATATTAGGTTTGCGTTCACTTCGCACTATGAAGTAATTTATTTGCATTTTTAAAAAGTATCGTTTTTTTCTGCATTTTCTAATTGCTTTTTACATGACTTTAACCTCAGCTTTGATCAAATAATTCATTAAGCACATTTTTTATTTATAAGATATTTTCAAATATTGTCGCATAAATTGAACATTTTGCTAATATATTTGCATATATATAAGTCTTGAAATAAATGATGTCGTCATTTGAAATTTATTATTTAAAAACATTTTACCATGCTCATAATTATGTATATTCATGTAGCATAATCAGTTTAATTTCCATGCAACGTTTTATGACTTATATTCATACGCATTGCCATAGATTTATTTTTCATATATTATTCTTTCAAAGGTATTTTTTCATGTTCATACTAATTATTAATGAGATAAGGAAAATATTTTTGAATTTTACATTTTTTTAAATAAGTGCATCGAAATTCTTGCTTAAGCATAACAACTCAGTTTAATTTTGGCTGAAATGAATCTGTCTATTCATTTAGTAGATTAAAATTGGTACCACTGTATATTGTTCTATATGTTGCATTTGTGTATTAATAATGTTAATATTAATTAGTACTAATTATAGTTCCATTACGTCTTTATCAATTGCTTAACATGAAAATCAATAAACGTTAATTCGGGAAGCCCCAACACAGGAAGACTTGCGTCTAATTTGAAACAATACTCCAGTTCTGTACTTGATTTTCGATAATTATTTCAGAGTTTGTGTTAATTCATGTTCTTGCCTCTCGTATTTGTTCTACTGTGTGCTAGGTAGAAATCTGAAGAATACATCTTTGAATTGATGTCAATGACAATTTTAATGATTTCATTATTTGGCAATGTTTTCGTTAGAATTTCAACATCCAATTTTATGATTAGTTCTAGTGTTAGTGTGAAGGAATTTAGATCGCCACTACACGTTATATTTTGACAAATAATCCAAACTATTCAATTGTTCATGTTTGCTGATATATTTCACTGGTTAGTGATTCCATAATTCAATAGAATATAATCCTAGAAGGAGAATTTCTACATATAGTATTCATCACATTCTTAAGACCCTGGTTGACGTTCAAGGATGTATAGGCTGCAGGCGACTTTTTATAACCACTTTTCTTGACTACAGTTTAG
The DNA here is from genome assembly GCA_029291075.1 of Eudiplozoon nipponicum. Taxonomy (NCBI): domain Eukaryota; kingdom Metazoa; phylum Platyhelminthes; class Monogenea; order Mazocraeidea; family Diplozoidae; genus Eudiplozoon; species Eudiplozoon nipponicum. The sequence continues at coordinate 20,627 of JAQBSW010001302.1, read as the reverse complement.
CAGAATTAAACTGCATTTTATTTATTTTATCAATGATAACTGTGAATGTAACTTTGTCAAATTCTACTTGGTTCAAACAATTGAGATATTGCTATAGGCTGAGCATAAGCAATGGTGTGTTTGTGTAAAGTAATAATGAAGTACAAAAGGCTTCCGTGTTGCTTTATCTAACAATTTTTTGAATAAAATGACTTAATTTAGAGAACTTGAGTCATATGCAGCTGAACTAATAAATCATCACAAATATATTCAAAAGAATAAGGCCATTTAAATAGACCGAAACCTCAGCTGGGGACACTAGTAAAGCTGGCGTGCTCTATGACCAATTTTGTTGCTGCATGAATTCAAAGTGATGATGCATAGTTCATACCCTTAATGTTGTCAATAATGCATTTAAAAGCCGCTTCTTCAAAGAAGCATTTCCCAACTGCGAACATTTATGATAACTTAAGCGCAAAACGGGTATGATTAATTAGCACAACTACAAAGATAACGTAGAAACTAATTTTGTCATTTCAGTTCAAACAATCTTTTAATTTTGTTTGAACCTACAGAAGATATGATTATAATGATGTACATTGATTGCACTTCGACTGCCTATTTACTCCTTGTCATATGTTAACATCTGTTGCTAGTTATATAATTTTATTAGGTCAATAAAACTTGTTAGTTTCACGCAAATTTGAATATCTGCTTACTTGTAATTAGCTAGCATTTTAATTTAAAATTTCCTTTTAGTTACTTAATTTGGCAGTTGCTTCATTGAAGGTTTCGCCTAACTTTAATTTTTTTGATATTTATAACTCAGTAAACGAATTAAATTTAAAATAATTCATATTCCATATACTAGTAAAATATTAATAGGATGTATTTTTAGCACAGGAATTTGTTTGGTAACCCTGTCAGCTTGCGTTAGGTACCACTGAAGCGGAGATTAAACAAATCTACATACATCCTATTTTGCAGCGAATCGAGATTTGATTATAAACGCAAAATAAAAATTGTAATTAAAAAAGTATAATTAAATACATTTATGGAATAAATCCCTATTTAATGTAGATCAACGTTTTAAAGTTTTTTGTTTTATTTTGATTTTATTTCATAAGCCCTATAGACGTTTATTATTTTACTAATTTTGTTGGAAAACAAAAAAGCGTCCTTTGAATTATACATCAAATTAGGCTCTAGAACACTTTTAAACGACTAATTATTGCTTACTAGGCTCCCGACAAATCTAACAGTCTAGCAAAGAAAGTAATTCTTCAAACAATCCGTAATGCTGAAATTTCGTTAAATTACCTTATGTTTATTGCCCATGTTTGTCAATGATATTAGGCTCATTTCATTAAAGTGTACCGCCCTTTGCGAATGTAGGAAGCTAAAGATCTTTTATTTGTTTGATCTGTCGATATTCACGTTTCAGAGAACCTAGGGAATCTTTAAATACGTGGTCCAGACAAGAAGTGATAAAAAAGTTTTTAAAAAATTCGGCAGACGTTGTACGTAAAAAGGAAAAATATTTTAATGTTTATTGGCGGCATTCTGCAAAATCTTTTTACATTGATTCTTTTCCAGCATAAAATATTGTGCAAGTAATTACCTTCTCGCCATCTCAGCGACGATGTAAACGTGTTCTAACTGCTATCGGTTGAATAATACGGTGATATTAGGATCAAATATGCTTTCGTCATTTTTTTCATACAACTGTTTTACATTAGTACCCATGTTACGTGGTTTCATTCACTCCATCCTCTATTAAAAGACTTCTCCATCTACACTAGACGTTTACAACAAGGTAATTGAACTCGTGCAGTCGACGTTGCCAGATCAGTTCAATTTATGCGAGACTACTAGAGGTTATATCTACAAATCTAATTTTGCTTTCCATATATATGCAATGCGGTTTGATCCTCGATGGTCAGTTTGCCGTCGTACTCTGATGATGATCGAATGCATTCAATGTAGTCCTGAAGCATTAACACCAATTTTTATCTAGCAGTGGCTAAAGCTAACATAAGTAAGTCTTCAATAATAAGTCTAAATACTATAGTTTGCTAAGCTTTCAGCCGTGTATTATTTTATCAATTTTTAATGATATTTAAACTTAGTATTTAGTAATTTCTCTCAAAACTGTGCGCCACGCATAATAAATTTCATTAAGAACGAGATCATGTATATCTCTTTTTTGGTTTGCTGCATAATAATATTCTGGCTATCCGACATTAGAATTACACTTGCGAATTTGCGTAGGCTATTCTAAACCTCTAATTTATCATAATTTCAACTTATTTAGACCGATGTATTAAAAAAGTATACAGAATTTTTATGTTTGTTTTTAATGTAGGCGTAGCGCCAAACCTTCCTTGTAAATGCCAGTTTATGCGATCCTATTGCACAGTTTAATATAATTTTCATCTGACCCTGTCTAAATATGATTGACTACGGGTAAGATTACATTTATAAATCCCACCGGATGTATATTTTTTTTATAAATTAAACGCCTTTAAGCTAATCAAGGTCAGTTTGATTGGGCATATTGTGAAAATAAAACTATAAACTTTAAAAAGTCCTCTTCAATAAAGTTTTACAAATTTCGTTACTGATTTTGCGGCTTAGATTGCGTTGCATAGCAATTAAGTATTCACTTGTTTTTAAATAAATGTGAGTACTCTTGCAAGGTTCTTCTTCCTGTGATGCTTTATCCATAAAACGAAGGGAAAACTTAACACAATATTTTACTCAATCTTTTTCTATTTTAGATAAGGTTATAGTCGATTTTGGACCATATGATCGTCACTCTTTTAAGTTAATAATAAATCCTTTCTACGTTTAAAATTTAAATATTTAATGACTTCGATTTTCTTTGTGAAAATATTTTTCCAACGCTAATATCAATGAATAATCAATGTCATTATTAACATAAAATAATTTTCTTTCAATTTTTCGCATTTCTTCCGTTTAAAATCCTCAGTAATTATTAAATCAAAATTATAATCATTTCTAAACGATCGCTAAATATCTTTCATTATTAAGTACTAACGGAATAGTAAACCTGTTTGAATAAATATATCTACGTATATCATATGAAATTAAGTTAATTTTGGTCGATTTATCTTGAGCCTAGTAAATTTCAATATTGGCAGTGTTCACATTCGCATATTTTTAAAGCTGCACACACATGAACCACACCTAGAAAAAATAAAATTCTGATTTTCCTGTCTTTGATAACTTCATTATATTTCAGTTAATCTATCGTCTAATAATTGCTCTCTTAGAGACTAATTTTTCAAACATTTGTTTCAATTTAGCCTGTATGCCTGATATTCTGGATTTACGTGTATATTACCTAGTTCTCATTTTTAGTTTTGTATAAAAAATCACTCCAAAATTGTCTTGGATATAAAAGATTAATCGTTTTTATACGAATATATCAAATGCTTTTATTAATGTTCTCATTGGTGCAAAATATAGAATTTGTGAGAGTAATGTATTCATATATGAAACATATTCATCTGACACAATTAGCGACATTTCTCAGGAAATGAAATTATTCGTCATCCTATAACATTCACTGGTTAGTCACCGAACTTAAATTGTTCTTATGCATGCATTTTTAAATTAAAATTTGTATATAGTATTTAATTTTGCTTAGAAATCCTACCGGAGCCCGCCATTACCTTTTAACGTGCGAAATTAAAGAGCCTCATAGGTCACTTAAAGATTGCCGCCAAAATGTCATGCACATGAGCAATTTTGCACTTTGGCCAAATTCTTCCTGAAAAATACCTCCTTCAGCTGTTTTAAGTGAAGACTTCTCTGGTATATTGTGGAGTAAATTAATTTCTAAAGCGTTTCCATACAGTTTGATCGAACGGAAGCATTTGAATAAATCCATATTCAAAAGGAAGCTAGTCATTTGTACGATTTTTTAAAAGAAATTCACACGTAATTAATTTTATCCACGATTTTGCGGTATCTAATAAAATATTTTGTAAAAGATAGCTCAAGCAGTAAATGTTAATACGTGAAAATGCATTCATGCGAATTCAAAAGCAAACGTACACCAAAGCGTACAGAATTCGCTTATTAGGTTGAATTTATGAAACAGTTTATTTTGTCTATTCACACGCAGATCAAGAAAGCACAATTAAATTTAAAATAACTATGTTGAATTCGTTGGAAATTAATCGGAAAACCATTTGGTATGACATTTGATTATCTATGGAATTGCTTTTATATGTTCCGAAATATCACTTTTGCCATTGGTGTTGTTTTGAAATTGCCTTCAATTAAAGTGCGTTTGGCTTCAAATTTCTAAAAATTACTTATAACTATTGTATTGCATTAGCCAAGTTAAGACAGCAAAAATTAAAATCTTCAACGAAGTATATTCAGAAATCCATATGATTATATTAAAAATTTATTATCATAACAAAGAATGTAACTTAGTGATTTTCAAATCACACACCTCAAATCACACTTATTCTACGATTAATTTGCTAAAAAATTGAACAATTGTTCACTATTATTCTTTTCCGTTGAGCGAATGGTCGCTCTATAATCTAATAGATCATTCTATACTAACAATTACCATAAATGATAATTCATGTTTATACCTTAAATGTGATAAATTCATATTTTAGCTTGTCGGCTGGACGTCATTAACAAAACTTTTTAATGAATGTGAAATACCTAGTTTAAACGTATTACTCCTTTTTGCAGTACAAGGTTATTCAACATGCGAAAGATACGCTAAGAACCAATTCTCTATGGAATAACTTAGATAAGTGAATAGTTTCATATTAAATGTTGGTCTTCAACGTGCATAATAGTTTTAAGGCTGACAAAAGTTAACATCATTTTTCTATTTTATGACTTACTGCAAACAAAGAAAACATAATATTCTAGCAAATTCAGCAGGATATAATGGCCGTTGCCCCAAACTTTAGTAGACATAATTCGACTCGAAAATGAGTAACTATCAAATTCAGATATCAATTCAACAGAAAGCTCCCATATATTTTATTAAAAAGAGGCGGAATGCAGTTTTCAAAAGAATTGACTCGCAGAGTGAAGCTGTCAAACAGCCAGGCATTGTACCGATTCAAATACGGTGTCTAAATTTTATTTTATTACTAGCAAAACATATTATATTTGTTGTATATCATTAATATATTACATCAACTCGAATGAAAATATTTTAACTAATTCAACCAGAAATTGTGTCACAAACCTAATCAATTTTTTTGTCAGTTTCTATTTCAAGCAGATATAAAACCAAACGCAAAATTGCTTTAGTTTTAGTATTAATTGATCTGTAGATAACACTTTCTTTGTTGCGTAGTTAATATCTTAAATTATTATGCTGAAACTGCCACAGATAAATCATTCGGTGAAACTGCACAGTTTTATGCTTAAATTAATGTAAAATTTGCATTCTGTGAACAACTTGTTATGGTTTATAATTTTATTTCTTGTCCAGAAAGATTTGCTGAAAATCAATTTCATGAAATTTTAAAATTGACAGTATAAATCTCACAATTCACTGTTCCCTAGGTCGAAAGAACTTTCTAGATAATTTCATGTTTTCTATAATAGTTTCGAGTATCATAGTTTTCTGTTTTAAACATGTATCTTGCAACATGGCATTAAAAGGACATGAAATTCCATAACATTTTTAATAAGAAGTTGATTATGAAAGCAATTATATACCTTGAACAAATAATTTATGCTCACATTAAAGTTGAAAAAAATCGATATTCTAGATGTTTAGAAATATTATTTGCACAGCAAATATGTTTCCTCTATAGCCGGTTCTAATTATCGTTTTAACTTTTTAATCGTAAAAACAAATTATAACAAATTAAGAATTCCGAAACGTATCCTAATCCACTGATTCTTAATGCAAATTAGCATTTAACAAAATTTCCAAATTCAAAGTCCGTTTCGAATGCAGTTATAATAACAATAGTAATAGTAATAATTTTATTGTTATATATATATATATATATATATAATAATAATATATATATAATAATAATAAATATAATGATAAAAATGATAATGGAAATACTAGTACTACTACTACTTCTACTAATAATAATGAAAGTACTAGTAACAATGATAATAACAACAAAATTATGGCAATAAAATCACACACAATAATAATAATAATAGCATAATAATAATAATACACAATAATACACATAATAATAATAATAATAATACACAATAATAATAATAATAAGAATAATAATAATAATAATAATAAGAAGAAGAAGAAGAAGAAGAAGAGGGAAGAAGAAGAAGAATAAGAATAAACTACAGTAATAATAAGTATTTATAATAATAACAATAATAATAATATTAATAATAATAATAATAATAATAAAAATAATACTAAAATAATAATAATAACAATAGTAGTAATAATAATGACAATAATGATAATAACAAAAACAATAATAATAATAATAATAATAATAATAATAATAATAATAATAATAATAATAATTTAAAAAAATAACAAAAATGATGATAAATTATCCACTTTCTAAATCATAATGAGCTCATGTGCATGGGGAGCATGAATGCAACATGTTGAATTGCCTTTCGTTTTACGAGAATATAATTAATATGGCATTTGAAAATTTAATGTAATCAAATAATCTCCTTTAATACTAGCAGTAATAAATTAATTCGCAGAATGAACTGGCGGTATTAGTCATTGCGCCTTATATCGTTAGGTTTAAAATTAAAAACGCTTTTCTTTTGTTTACCATATCAGCAACCGGATATTTCCAAAAAAATATATATATTAGAATCCAAACACTTATTAAAGGCGGAGTCAATTAGAGGAATATAAATAAACGTCAATCTATATAGAAAATTAGGCATAGTAAATGTAATAATGAGTACACACTATATTTCTTCTGTCAGGTGGTGTAAGCCCACCTCAGATATGACTGCAACAAATGGAATACTCGCTTAATAACTTTAAGTCTTAGTATGTTTAAAAAAATCAGCAATCATTCTTACCTCTGGCTTTTTCAACAGCACTTTTAAAATGGCAACATCAGATCAATATTTCAATATTGCATTTAATGTAATCAATGTCAATACTTATAATATTACTACTAATAATAATATTAATGAAAGTAATAATGAAAATGATAATATCAATAAAAATTATGTTAATAATATCAATAATAATAATAATAATAATAAAAATTTTAAAAATAATAATAAAAGTAATAGCAGTAATAAGAATTAAAATAATATCACATACATACATAATAATAATAATAATATATACATAATAATAATACACATAATACATAATAATAATGAATAAAACAATGTCAATAATAATAAAAAATAAAATAATAATAATAATAATAATAATAATAATAATAATAATAACAATAATAATAAAATAATAAATAAGCAATAAATACAATACACAATAATATAAATAATAATAGTAATAATAATAACAAAAATAATGCTTCTTAATCCACTTGCTAAATCTTAATGAGCTCATGTGTATGTGGATCATGAATACAACATATTGAATTGCTATACAATTTAACAATAATTGTTTGCGCGGGTGGTGGTAACAATTCTTTCAATCAAGTTTGCGAGCTTGAAGTAAACGCCAATCCTAATGTATTTAACCAGTCGTCGAACAACATTACAAAACTACCGCCAGCCGCAACGCACTGACACGTTTCGACCTTTCTTGATCATCATCAGAGTACGACGGCAAACTGACTATCGAGGATCAAACCGCATTGAATATATATGGAAATCAAATTTAGATATGCGGCTCTCACTCTAGCAGTCTCGCATACATTGAACTTGACTGGAAATGTCGGCTGCTGGCGGTATTTTTGTTATGTTGTTCAACGACTTGTTAAATACAATGGGTTTGGTGTTTACTTCAAGCTCGCAAACTTGATTTAAAGAATATTGAATTGCTTTCGTTTTATTAGAATATAACTAATATGACATTTGAAAATTTAATGTAATCGAATAATCTGCTATAATAGTAGCAGTATAAAATTAATTGGCATAATGAAAAAGCATTATTAGTCATTATAAAATCAATATTTTGAAACTTAGTGAAATAACACGTTATGCCAAACAAAGCTGTACACATGTAAATTGGCTTAAATTTATCCATATTTAAAAAAAATTATCTACATAATTTAAATAGGAAACATTATTTTACCGAAATGAATATTAAAATGAAAATCAGAAATGTTTTGTAGAAGCGTCATCATTTTATCGACTTACTGGATTAACGGGATGAAAACCAAATTGCGAGGTATTAAAATGGCATAGTCATTGCATGCGCCAGTGTTGAAAAGTATTATTTAATTCAAAATTTTCGAAATTTAGACAAATACAAATCCTATTTTGCAAAACCAGTTTCACAATAAAGAGAAACTATCGTTTATGAAACTTACTTACGAATTTCTTCCGTCCATTGTCATCATTCGAGCACGACGGACAACAGACAAATTAGAGTCCAAACGTTTTTTTTATTTATAATATACGGAGAATTATATTTACGCATGTACATTTCAAGGGGCCTCGTTAAAAATTAGTTTCAATTTAAATGCAGACTGCGCATATTGTTAGTATTATGATTTTGTTTTGCGGTTTCCACCACAGCTATATAATTTATATAGATTAACAATCATTAATGTATAAAAGGTAAAGAACAAAAGACAAATATTTGTCCTATTCTATTTAGCTAACTACTAGTAGTTATCACGTTGGTAGACGAGCATCGAATAAATTAGTTTTGAAAACAAAGTTGATGTCGAAATTTAATTATCTAATCATTTTCTGTAATGAAAATCAAAATCCTTTTTATAAATAACTCTTTCTTTTATTTTATAGCCATGTAGGAACCTTATTTGTAGCTAGATGACTTATTTTCACATCAAGTTCATTGACATATTGATGTTTTTTTAGTCGAAAGGCAGCATTCAAATGAAAAAGGTTGAAAGTCTACGAAACAATTAGGTACACGAATAAATGTTCTAATTTGCGCAATTTGTTTTGAGAAATTAAGGAGACAGTACAATATAATTTACTTTGAATAAGATACTTTTTGTCGTGTGATAGCGTAAATACGTATTATTGGAATATAACTAGTGATCCCTGAGATTGCCTTTTCACATATTAAATAATAAAAAATGGTATATCGATAGCAGTTTACGGTAAGATTAAAAAATTCGTAGAAAAGTAAATCAAATTTTAACACGATATATGTACAATTGTTGTGTTGCGTTGGAACCACAGCGTCGAATTTGCCTTTTGGCAAATTTTAATGTCATCAGAAGCATTGGTTATTTAAGAATTCTCTATATTTAAAATGTTGAGGCACTTTAATCAACATGTGGTTCGTTCGCAAGAATAATTATAGCTTTCCTATTTAAAATAAAATAATTTGGCACGAATTAATAAAAAAGACATATTTCTCCTCAACTGCCAAATTAAGAATAAGTTAGCTTTAGGACATTCTCTAATTAATGATTTATTTCGTACAAATTAAAAGTTATTTGTTCACTTATTTGTTTAAATCGGTAAAGTTAGATTAGTTAAAAAGCTAATATTTAAATAAAATATATTGAACAACAGGGAACAGATTCAGAATTCAACTAACAACACACATATTATTTTTATTTGAACACACCGATTAGTGTATCGTGGAATTGTAAGAAATGGGATTTCACAAATAATTTAGTGTCAAAGTTTGCGTACCAGAAAAGCGTAAAAATGTACGGTCTGTGTGTAAGCAGTTGTCAAGATGATCAAAACATAAGGCATTTAAATTGCTATAATAAATTAGACGAGTGATAGATCTCAGGTAATGTTTATCTTGCACTTTATCAAGTGTGCTTTCACTTAGTAAAATGATGATCTAAAGGAAGGCTTTTATCTTGAGCTATATTATGTAGGCTCTTTAACAGAAATTACCAATAAAAAATATTCCACGAATGTATCATAAAAATAAAACTTTTCATCGTATCTGAACAATAAATGCACAAATAGTTTCACAAATCAATATTTTAAATATACATTTAAGCACAGCATGCTATTTGAAAAATAATTTATTCACTACTGAATGGTTTTTAAACATAAGTCTAATACAAATGCAACATTAACGTATTAATATTAAAGATTTGATGGATAAAACTAATTATCTTAAGAATCTTTCATGGAAGTTACAGCGTAAATTTTAATTTAATGAGAAATCTTTAAAATAAAAAAGAATTTGAGCCTTATTTTTCGGATAGGTAGTATTAAAAATCTGTAGTTCCATTCTGATTTGCAAAATTTAAAAATTCAGATAAAATAAATATTTCTTTCTTATTTTATCCTAAAGAATCTGCAAATGAAGGTAAATTAATATTTTCAGAAATAACAAAAGCATATTTTATTTTGTGAAAAGAGGATTTGGCATAGTTATGAAATAACTTTGGAGAGAATAGAAAAAATAAAATTAATTATAAAATTTTGTTCAGCATTGTTTTAAACTTTTTATTAAAAAAATACCTAAGTAATGAATAAGGGTGCATAAGATGAGTGAAATTTAAAAGTGTGAAATTTATTAAATTTAAAAGAAGAAAATTCCAAAAATTAAAAATATTTGCAAAATTAATGTTCAATTTATGGAAGCATATATAACAGTTGCAAATAAATTTATTTGTCATGTTTCGAAAATTAAGAAGAAGAGCGAAACTCTGTATTTAAATACTACTTAAATAAGTGATCATGTATAATTTGCATTTGCTGCAATTTCAAACCTTGCTCAATGCGCTAGCCTAATGTGTCAGTTAGGGAATTGGGATAAAGCGTAACCTGGGCAAATATACAAATGAAGTTATAAATATTTGTTAACAATGCATAGTCGTTTACACTTAATTAGTTAATAAAATTATTATACTTCTTTTTTATTAATTTAAAGTAAAAAGCTGTGTTACGTGGATTTCCTCGACAATATTTATTAAGAGCTTTATTCATTTTATAAGCAATAATTAACTTCCCAAGTGGTGATAACAATTATTTCAATACAAAATGATAACTTTATCGAAGCTTCAATCCTATTTTATATGAAATTGACAGTTTAAATTAATAATTTTATAAGGAAGAAAATAAAACTCTACTAATAGTACGATTTCGTTCTTATTCGAAATTTTTTATGTACTGCACACAATTTTCCGCAGATAGTTCATGAACCACACGACTTTTGCTTCGGATTCCGAGTTCGAATTCTCTGCAACCCCCGGTCGCACATTATAAAAATTTTTCCAGTTAGTTACTAAATTGTGTTTTTTGTTCCGTCTTTTCTTCAGGCGGAGCTGATGTGGCGAGGCGGTGCAGTGGATTGTGTCAACGACTCCGAAAAGTAAATGCTTAGTTCGAGCCCTTTTCGCGGCGAAATTCTACATCGTAATTCAAGATAACTAATAAGAACGAAACCGGTCTACTAGATGAATTGCCTTTGCTAGCTAGCAAAATATTTACTTTTTACTGCTAAATGCGTACATATAATGGGATTTGCGTCTATATCCAATTCGCAAACTCGATTTAAGTAAATAATTTTTCCTGTATGTTGTTCAATATGTTGTATCTATAAAAATAGATCCATTTTTTATAATTTATATTAAGCTAAAATGATTTCACACCGCTTTTACGAAATAAAAAAAATTTTGAATACGTTTCAACAATTTCTGTGTTATTAAACTATTTTATGAAAATTATATATTTAAATGCTGATTAGACATTACATTATATTTGGACTTGTTATTGCCTATCATTATAAACTATCGTTACTATTTATAAATTGTTTTGGGAATTATTATCCAAAGTGAAATAGCATACGGTAGTTTTTTTGGAAAATGTGGCTCAGTATAATTTATATCATATAGACAAACAACTTTAAGTTTTCATTCATATTTGTAAAATAAAATAAATTCCGAAAACATAAAACCAACGGGACTGCACGTATAAAGTTTCAATTCAAACAAATGTATTTCAAATTTCAGCTAAAGGCTGTTTGACATCCGCGTTGCATTTTGTTAACTCTGATTCTTTATGAGCTCTATAAATTTGCAACTACAGTTTCAGCACACGATTTTTACAAATTTACTACAAAAAATTCTCTCATTCATCGTCTTTGTGAATAAATTTAGTAGTTTAAATAAAGAGACGAAATTCTATTGACACTTGGCTATTATATAACCTCATTTAAACTTTCGAGCAGCCAAAATCTAGACTGATCATTATATATATATGCCATAATTATGCAATCAATATTTGTCAATAAAATTCGCTATTCGATAAGGACTTTAGCATTGTTCGTCCAGTAAACTTGCTTCTGACACATAGAACTAAATACATTTTAAATTTACGAGATTGAGAAAAATTCAGTGAATAAAAATTTATTTATTATTAAGTTTGTTTTTATATTTACCATATAGGCAAGCTTGTAAAATTAACTCATTTTAAATTAAATGAAAGACATTTTATTCTATTAGTTTAAGATGGAAATTTTCAAATGTTAGATCTTATCGATATAAAATATCATAAGTTCAAGTCAATTAAGAAAGAAAACGAAAAGTTTAGGAAAAATATTTCTATAAAAGGACAATTTATTTAATTTTAATAATTTTGTTGCAATTGTTGGATTCTAATTTTAATCTACATTTATAATTTATCAAAACATTATATTTATTCAATTCATTTATTATTATCACATCATTTGGACATTCAAAAGAGATCACATTTAAAAGTTTTTGTTCTAAAAAAATAATAGTAAAATTTGTTCGCCATTTGTTTAGGTATATATTAGCAGAATTTAAAAAAATCCAAAACATATTTTTTTACTATAGGATGATGTTTAAGAATATTACAAACTATTATTTCAATTTACACTGAACTTACTATTTTTTTAACAGATCCACTTCCAGCCTTCAGGTATTTCAAAGAGGTTCATGCAACATTTTTCTGAAACATTTTGTTTGAAATTTGATATTCTGAAAGTGTTTGAAATCCGGAAAAATGCAAAACAAACGTGAACTGTAAAATTAGCGATAGTTATCCAAATCAAGCACATAAGATTTCCTTGTGAGTCCGTTTCATTTTTCACTTGTTCAAAGTTAGATCAGAATGGATGTTTGATTCTTACTCTGCTTTCTTTTCGTTTAAATATTTTTGCACACATATATTCACCAAATCCAAAAATTCATTTGCAACCGAACGATATTTAGTTTTCTTGAATTAATCTTTCAGATTATCTCCACTACACCCATATAGACAGTTAATTAACTAATCAGGTTTTCAATTAAGCAGATCTTGCTATTCGCGAAATCTTAACGAAGTGAATTAACTAATTAGACTCAGTATACTTCGCACAACACAATTGAGTTAACCTTTAAAATTAATTCCGTTCGGGCAAAACAATTGGATAATTTTGACGTTACATTTTCTTTACTTTCGACTAAATAATCCAGTCCGTGTGATTTAAATATGGTCCGATTTAAATTCTGCAAAGTTGGTCATACGATCATCAAATGCTACTTGCCCGAGCTGAAATATGACCCAAAATATTTTTTCTTTTTACTATTTACTATTTTGACTTTTAATAACCGTTCAGTATGATATCGCCTTCATTTTATGGGATATCTGAAATAGTTTTCTGTTCATTCTGACAAATGTCACACATACACGTTCTTTAGCTTGGATGAGTCTATCTCAGTATTTGTGTGTGTGCAATTGTGTGGATATCTATAAGTGTGCAAAAAACGTTTGCATTTATTGTTATTTTGCCATGGATATAATGGAAAAGCAACACACACACGCAAAGAGTATAAATTCGTGTACATTTTTACTTATGAGGGCAATTTGAAAAATCGCAAACAAATGATTGGCTGTTTCAGTTATTCACATACAGTTTACCTTCCAAGAAAATTCCATAAACATTGTAAAACCAATGATAAAACCACGATAAGTTCAAACACAGTCTTATGCAGAAATATTTATCAACTAATTTACATCAGCATGTCAGAAATTCTCTTTTCGTTCAAGACAACGACAATTAAAACTATAATTTAAAACATAAACGCAATAAAAGTTTATTCATATAATTGGATTTACAATCTAACGTGATTTTGCAATGATACATAATGCAAAAATATTTGAGCGAACAAAATTGCATTCAATTAATTACTTTTGAATATTGTGTGCAATGATGAAATATGATGTAGTGTTAGACAACTTTATATTTTTTAACTAATTTTTTGCCTTTTATTTCGGATTTTGTTTCAAAAACATATTTGCAATGATTAATCATATTTAATGTCGCATTATGTTGAAGATCGCTCTTCATAATAGATCTTTTTACAGACAAACTACTCTATCTAATAGAAAATTTTTTCCATTGAAATAATCGATTAAAATAACATTTTCTAACATCCTTAGATCGAGAAAAAATATTTCTGATACGCTTACGCATTAAGTAATATGTTGTTCACCATATTTTTCTTCAATTTTGTCCAAAAGGCCGAAATATAGTCTAATTTAAATTCAAGCAAATTTATAGAAAAATGTTTGAGCAAACAATTTGCAGTCGGTCTTTACCACTTTAAATATTGCGCCAAATTATTAAATGTGATTTAGTCTTAGACAGTATTATTTATTTTGCCTGTATTTTTGCGTTTGATTCAAATTAAAATTAAAATGATGATTCAAATTTAACATTTCATAACATCAATAAATATGTTTCAAAATATCTTTAACAGTTATATTATAATTTTATTAAACTGATGGACCCTATAGAAATATTTTCGTAGAAATATTGGATTTATATAATATTTTGCAATATTTGTAGTCGGTGTGGAAGCGTTCATATTAGTTTTTCATTATATGATATAGTTACCAAGATGGTTCGTTTTAACTAGGTGGTCGAAAAGTAATTATTTTCAGCAAAATTTTATATTAAAATGAAAAAATTGCATTGGAGTTGACGCTAGTTAAGCCACATTATCTATATACTTTTTATATTACTTGCAAACATTTTAAAACCCCATAATTTATAAGAGGGTACAACTTTTACCTAAAATTGTAATTCTAGTTTTATTTATGCTGATTACGTTGGCTCTCAAAATAGAGAATGTGCTAATTCTTATGTTATTTTACATTATTTCATTTTAAGTACGTTCACATCAACACTCTCCAAGTCCTCAGCAATATTTATTAGGAAATATTTTTTACTGGAATATGCTTCTTAAATTTTTCATAGCGATGTTCGAATTAAATAAAAAGTACAGGACATATATGCAATATTTTGTTATCCCCGGTCAAATCTTTACACCTGTTTGAAGTGGGCTTTACTTTTGCTAAAGAAATCTGATCATCTGATTTCTCATTAGAACGATTTTTCGGTGATGTAAAAATTTGTGCTAAACCAATATGTTGCCTGTGCAATATTTCTTACAATATGATAAAATTGGTCAGTAATGCAGTAGAAAAAACTTTCTTGCTCTGTCGCAATCATTTGAGTTAAGAGAAGCTATAACTAGATAGTTGGAAAAGCCAAGAGATAAAAACACAAATTCTTGTGGAATATACGCTTTTTAATTAAACTACGAACGAGAAGTTATAGCTAAATCTGTAAGACCACTTGTGGTCACATTGTAAACTAGGAAATTTAGACTAAGATTTTAGTGGACTATGCTAATGGGCTTCATAATATTTTGAGGTGTGAAAACACCATATCACATAGAAACAGTGTAGCCGATAGATTTTTATTATATGCTCTAAATAATTCAATAATCGCATATTATATTGCTAGCAAATCCAATATCAGTCCAGTATATTTTTTAAATATTTCAAACCGTGTCAATATAAGCAATTGCTAAACCAATATCCATAAAAGTTTGCTCATAGCTAAGGCTCCAGTTTAAGAGACTATGCCTGTTCCATCATCAATATAACGTGAACACACAACAGAAAAGCAGAGGCTAATAAAATATGAAGGCGGTGTGAGTCTTTTTGCGTTTGCAAATAAGACAAACGATTGAAATTAATTTTTATTCGTTAAGTCTAATAAATACTGGGAATATATTACAGTTAAATACTGTTTGTTGCGAAGAACTAATATATGTGCAAGTATGTATTATGTTTTGCGAACCTAGTAACAAATTAGTTCAGTTGTCACCAGAAGGATAAACCAAAGGCAGCATGAACGGAAAGTATAATCTCATTCACAAATACTGGGAATGTCTACTTAAGTAAAGGAAGTAAGTATAAATTTATCATACAGAAAATACGAAGCAACAAGTTTTAATTGCCTAGATATAGTAAAAGAAAATATTTCTTTCCTTCATATATCCGATATTGTTTTATGAAACAAAAACTGTTTCGTGCTTAGCTTATGTTCGGATTACATTAAACATGGTAACGGTCTACGTAATATCTTTCCCCAAACTACCAATTTAAATATACGAGGAAAGTAGATCAAAATCAGAGAAATGTATAAATATAACATGTCTAAACCTTTAATTTTGTTTTAATTTACGTTATCTTCATATTACAGAAATCTCAAGATATGTACGTATTTGACAGAAAAATATACAAAAGGGTGTGCCGTAAGTTGCAATTAGTATAATGTACCGTTACATTAGTACATGTTTATAAACATGAGGAAATAATTTTTAACGATACTTCCTTCTGATTTTCAAATTTCTTTTTGAAAATATATTCCAAAATTTATTAAAAAAATATATAACTTTTGCATTCTTTATTTTAGAAAGTAGAAATAATTTTGATCTCCAAAATACAGTATATTTATAGATTTTCTTTTTTATCCTGATTTACGCTGTCAAAAATAATTTAGTTTAAGCCAACTATTTGGAGCCAAATATTACAACAATGAAAAAAATTCTTCCTGATAACTTTATCGTTAGATATATATGTGGCCATAAAGAAAAAAATCAATAAATATTTTTTATTGAAGCAGTCTTTTTCTTAAAAGTCACGATTTAATTAACAATCATTATTTTATTTATTTTAGCGTCTTAGCATTTGGTTGAAATATTCATGTATTAATAATTTTCATCGTACAAATTACCATTCCAACAGCATTTCATTCCAGTTTCGTAACTGTTAGATTTTGCCAACCCACTTTTAAAAATTTCACGGCATAGAGTATTACACAAACTATATTTCAGATGGATTGGAAGTCAGTGTGCTATTAACTTCTAATAGAATAGGATCAAACGTGCGTTATAAATTATTTAAATGAATGGCTCAATTTTTTGTTCGATCAATACAATATGATTCCTATCAAAAGCTAAATTTTCCCAGAAAATTTCATCTTTAAATGCTATGCATTGTATTTTTAACACACGATATAAAAAGGATTCACTATTTGCGTTTTAACGTAGAGTGTTTAAAAATAAATTATGCAACATAATTGAGAGATAAAAAAGTTCTGCCATTAAAATTCCAGCGAAGCCAATAAATCGAATCAACATAAATTTATTGGACAATATTTCAATGTGTTTTTACGTGTCACTAATGCTATAATGCTTGTCTTTTCATAATCAAAAATGTAATTCTAAATTACGTTAATGCTTTACTGTGTTCTTTGTCAAATCTCGTTTATATATACCAAAAGAGATGTAAATTAGTCAATAACTTTGCGCTGGGCATTGCGTATTCAGTAACAGATTTGATCAAAATGAATCAGAAGTAAAAACAAAACAAGCATGACCAAAAGGTATAATCTCATATACACGTGAGTGCTTTGCCTTCATGAGACTCATCAGGGCAGTACTTAATACATAATTGCATATATATTAACATATATATATATATATATATATATATATATATATATATATATATTATAAATGCAGTAACAAAGGTAGCTAGTCATATACGAAGACTTATGTTTTAACGAATTGCAGCCGGATTTATGCAAGCAAAAGAAGTATATTCAGGCATTGAGCTTGAACTGGGATGTGACGCACACAATTGATTGGTTTCCGTTTTTTCACATTCTCTCTATGTTTACATATTTCTATCTTGTTTTGCCTTCCAATTTCTATAAAAAGATATACCCATTTTTCGATACTTGAGGAGATAATGAGATAGAAATGTTTCTTGCAACTGATAAAAATTTTTTTTGTTTTTCCACAAAGGAAGGGTACAATGAATTTTATTAAAGCTCGCACTTCAAAAGAATCTTTCAGAAAACTAGATGTACTAGTGACGTTAAAGTGTAGAGCGCAAGAACGTTATTGTGGAAAGAACATTATTATCAGTCTATTAAACAATTAGGGCTCTAAGGTGATTTGGTACGCAGATTACGAAGGTCCAAACTACCAGTCAAACGAAGAAATCTTACAAGGTTGACGTATTTCAAGATTGAGCAGTTGAAGGAAGATGGAGCAGTGCTACAGGCAAGAATCGGGTGTGTATCTTGTGTATTAGATGAAATAAATCTTCTTGCAAGATGGAAATTTCTGATGTTTTTGCCGGCAGTTATGAAGAAAGATAAAGAAGAATTTTGAATAAATTGGAAAAAGATATAAAACCTGGAGTTTTGTGTGATTTAATACCGACCGATTTTGATAAGCATGTGCTTAACTTATCAAAAGTGACAATCGATCAGCTAACAATAGAGGCACTATCGATGAGCCGAAATTATGGAATACATCCTTGTAATAAATGCGATGTTGATTTTGAGACAGCAATTGAATTGCTATTTTAACAAACTGCTACCTTGGAACCTACCAGTACTGATTATAAAAATTGGTTCAAGGTTACATAGGTTGATCAGACTTCATATTTGAAATCGTCTAATTGCACAGAACAGCATGCATTTAGAAAGCAACATCTAAATGCGCTTAGAGGTATCAACAGAAATGCAGACATCAAAATACTGCACGCTGATAGAGGCAAGAGCGTAGTTGTAATGGACAAATCTGACTACCTACATAAGATGGAAAACGTGTAAAAGGACAATACAAAAGTCACGTGTCTGGACGATAAATCAGGTTAAATAGACAAAATGCAGCGCAAAGTAATAAATGAAATTAAAATTTTGACAGATGTCGGTTTTATTGATGAGGCCAATGTACAGAAGCTCAAGCCAGTTGGATCATCTACACCAACAATGTACGGATTACCAAAAACACCCAAAAAACATTTGTGCTGAGACCAAATTAATCAATGGTAAATTCTCCGTTTTATGCACTAGCTAAATGGTTAGTACATTTACTTGAACCATTACGTAAACTACTAGGTAATTATTCGGTTGCAGATTCGTTTGTGTTTGTAAACAAAATTTGGGATATTAATGTTAAAAACAAGATTATGGTATCTCTTGATGTTACGTCTTTGTTTACAAATTTTTCACTTGATGAAACCATTGGCATTATAGTCAAAGCGGTAGAACACGACATATTACCATCGCCGGTGCCAGGGCACACTCTACGCAAGCGTATCGTATTATGCACGAAAGACGTACAGTTTCGTTTTAATGGAAGCATCTATTAACAGACTGATGGTGTGGCAATGTGGAGCCCCTAATCTCCAGTGTTTTTTGAGATTTTTCTAAGGCATCTAGAGAAAACATCATTAAAGAGTGACATCAGTAAATATGCTCAATATATACGGTACGTGGATAATATATTTCTTGTCCTTAAGGTTGCAATCAGGAACATTGCTTCAAAGGTTTAACATAGCACATCAGAATATCGGCTTCACGTCTGAGCATGAGAAAGATGACCGTCTACCTTTCCTTGACGTACTATTAAAGAAAGAATCTAATGGTAAATAAAACAGAACAATTTACCATAAACCAACATAGGGGGAATGCAGTTTCCGGAATGGCACAAAAGAAACTTGAAGCAGCATTAACTCGCACATTTAATGCAGCTAAACTACGCGTGTTATTTAGGGTAACACACTTGCCTTTACCAGCAATCAAAGAGAAACAGCAATTAATGTCGATATTAAATATTATTTACCAATATACATGCGCAAGTTCTCGATCAACTTACGTAGGTCGATCGACTAGACGGTTAAATACTCGAATAAGAGAACATTGTAACTTAAACGCCTGTTTTAAATCAAATGGTGATTACACGTCGGAAATTGCGCAACACATCGTTGAAATATCGCACGTATGTTCTCCAGACGTAACATTCAAAAAAATTACAAAATGCAATAACAAGAGGGAGCTAGCTACATACAAAGCCTTATGGATAAACAAATTGAAACCGCATTTATGCAAGCAGAAGAAGCATGTTCAGGCATTGAGCTTGAGCTGGATGTGACGCACGCAATTGATTAGTTTTCGTTTCTTCACACTCTCTCAATGTTTACATATTTCTATCTTATTTTGATTTCCAATTAATATATAAAGATATGTTCATTAGTAGATACTTGAGGAGATAATCATAAAGAAATGTTTCTTGTATCTGATAAGATTCCTCTTGTTTTTGCACATTGAACAAAACAATGAATTTTATTAAATCTCGCATTTCACATATATATATATATGCCATGCCTTTTTAATTTTACACAGTATATTTATA